>JAIUZE010045669.1:0-177558 GCA_022085475.1 Heliosperma pusillum | reverse complement strand
TATGGTTGCATTGACTATATAAAGTCAGGATTTATCGGGTGTCACCATGTCTTAACTTTAAGTGTGCGGTTATTCAATCACGTAGGAATTTGAGAACATAGTAAAGTGCGGTTATTCAATCACGTAGGAATTTGAGGACATAGTATGGGTGGGCATGTGCATTATCAACGCTTCCAGCCCTAAAGTGCATTAAGTGAAGGCCATCATTGATTTGATGTCAACCATCATATTATAGTTTTGATTGACATGAACTTTTCACTATAACTAGAAGTAGTTATGGAGCAATCAATTTTGTATTAAATCGGGTTAAGTCAGATTATTTTGACTTCAATCATGTAGGAATAGAATTAACTATGGAGCAACAAATTTTGTGTTGAATTGGCTTGAGTCAGAGTAAATTGACTTCGGCCCTTTCCACGTTAACCAGCTTGATTACACAAGGAAATCAAGGAGACAAGTTAATACAAATCAATTATTCAGACTCAGATCCAATCATTTTTACTTCGATCTAACCCCCAATAACCCACATATCCGTAATCACCCCTTAATCTTTCTTTCTTTCTACAAGTACTTAAATATTACACCTACTATGTTATGTTATCAACCTATTGTAGACGGTAAGACGGATATTCTTCCCTAATTATAGTCATTAGTTCATCTCAAATCTCAATTCACAACTCACAAGTTCCACATAATCCCAATCTTGTCTCATAAAATTAGGTTTCATCCCCAAAATTTCTCCCCAAAAAAATCCGCCCTAAAATCCGGAGTTTCATTGATGGATCCTCCTCCCCTTTCGCTGTCAAGATTCCCATCTTCCTCAATTCTCTGAATCCAATACCCCAACCTTACCTTTTCTCTCTCTCAATCTCAACTCTCAAATCAATTTCTCCACAATTTTACCACTTTTTCCCCAAATGTAATCATCTTACACCTTTCCCTTTCATCAAATCACCTCTTTTATATATTCAATCTCTCTATTTCCTAACCAATTTTTCTGGGTTTTTCTCATTTTAATCATCAATTTGTAATTTTTTTTTCAAAATTAGGGTATTTTACCAGTTTCCCACCAAAATCACCCAATTTTTTTTAGTGGGGTTTTCTTGGATTTGATCAATAACCCACCTAGATTTCCCCAAATAATTATTGGGTTTTTTTTATTATTTGATCAAATTCCAATGATTTCAGATTCAAATCATGTCATCTACACCTGCATAGCACATCAACTCGCCATTGACTCACCTGACTCAACGATCCTGGCCGAGTTCAACTCGGCTGACTCGTCATTAACAGAGCTTGCTCAACAATGTCTTCATCATACACCATCACATCACGCCATTTTCTCTCAAACATTTCGCAAACAAACTTACACTTTTTTATTGGACTACCCTTTTGTTTATTTTGGTATATTTGATCATAATATGATAAAATTTGATCAAATGAAATTATTAAATCGTTTAAAGGAAACCCTTAATCAAATTATTAAGGGTGATTCTAATTCTAATCTAAAGTTTACATCTTTTTGTCTTCAAAGTGAACTATATCCTATATTTCGTAAACTTATGTCAAAAAGTATGGATTTTGATGCACTTCTTGTAGGTAGTCCTAAGAAGATTGGTGCTTTATCCCCGGTTTCGGGTTCGAGTAAAGGGGGGAGAAAAATGTTGGGGTTGCCAATTATATCATCTAGTAAAATTGGTAAATGTTTGAAAAATAAGAGAATGTTGTCTAGTGAAAGTGTGGGAGATAGTAAAGAGGCATTAGTTGATGGTAAGGTTGATGTTTTGGATCATTGGGATGAAGATGTTGGTGTTGGTGAGGTAAAAAGTCGAGAAATTATTTGTCAAAATGGTGTCTGTTTGATTAATGATGGTCATGGTCATGGTCATGGTCATGTAGGTAAACAAAAGGCTAAGAAGATTTGGCGACGACATGTGTGGATTGTTTTGGTGTTGGATTTGGCTGTTTGTTTGATCTTGTTTGGGATTTGGTTGTTCGTTTGTCGCGGATTTCAATGCATTGAAAGGTAGATCAATGTGTTAAGTTTTTTGGGATCAAATATCGCTGCTGAATTCATAGTCTTTAAGTTGGTTGATCTGATCCTGTAATATCGAGTTGAATCATATTATCGTGTTAAAGAAGCATAGTGGTGGTGTTTATGCAGCGATCAAGGGATACTCGTGTTTTTGAGCTTTTCGGTCTGGCAATGGTGTTTTTGGGTACATGTTTGTAACCCGCCTTTGTTTCCTTGTTCAGACGGATTAGCTTTGGTGTTTGTTTTGTCATTGTTGCAACTTTGTAATTGTTTTCTTTTTCGGATTGAAAAGTTCGGGTTAAAAGGGTAGGCCTGCCTTGATCCGAGGTCAGGATACCATGGATCTCGTTCGCCTTTTCAATTGTGTACTTTGTGTATATGAGGAAACCAATATGTTACTTGTGCAAAATTTTCATCATTGAGTTCAATTACATTTTGTCATTTCAAATTGCTGCCAACTTTTAGTTCAGTACTTCCTCAGTTCTTTTTCTTCTGTATTGCATTCGTTTTATGGCTGTGAAATGTATAGCTGCAGTTCTAACACATCGCGCTGCATACGAATGAACTGCACTGTTCAAACTATAGGTGATCTACTTGTATGCGATTTTTCTGTGTGATACCAGTTGTGCATCCTCTTCTACATATTCTGCATGACATGGCTGCCTTCTGTAGAATCTAATTCGATGTGCAAACTCGACCAGGCTTACTTTCGTGAGTCGTGACCCATATTCAGTTTTTAACCTGACCCAAATTCTTACTGATCTGACTCAGACGGCCTTTTAATAAATCTATGTACAATCTAGGTAGCACGGACACTTCTCCTATCCAGCCGTCCCGTGTCGGACACCGTGTCGTACACACGGACACATATAAACAAGGAATGTGAGATTGAAAGACTAGAAAAGGTTGATTAGAAGTCGAGTTTGGGTGGAAAATTGATTAGAAGATAAGTTTGGGTGGAAAATGAGAATAAATTATAGTTAAAGTCAAGTTTTACACTCAATTATCTATATTTTATATCAAATACTAATACAAAAATAAAATTTCCTAGTGTCCGTGTCCTAAATTTCACGAGATGCCGTATCACGTGTCCGTGTCGTGTCCTAAATTTAAATGCCTTGTCCTAAATTTCACGAGATGCCGTATCACGTGTCCGTGTCGTGTCCGTGTCCGTGTCCGTTTTGGTGCTACCTAGTGTACAATCGCATCATGTTCAGTACTTGCATGCAACACATCGTGCTCCCAAATCCCTTATAAGTATGTAGGTTAATTTCCTTGTCCAAAAAGGGTCTTTTTAGGTTATAATTATCATCTGCTGTTCTACAATTTTATACGTCTTAGCAGTGGCGGAGCCAGGATTTGAAATTAGGGGGTGAAAATTTTTAGGGGGGACGAACGACTAATTTTATAAGGTATATTTTAAAAAATTTCGAAAATTTTAACTAAAACTTCAAAATTTTCATCCGCCAGGGGGGACGACCGCCCCTGCTAGCCCCCCCTAGATCCACCACTGCGTCTCAGTTCTTAATTGAGTTGATAGAGATAAGCACATTATTCTATAAAAAAAACGCTAACAGCGACTCGCAGACACTTCCCATTCTTCCGGGGACACCTTCTGAGTTCAGATTCTAGCCATGGGGCACGGGGTACGTCGGTACGACAACAAGGGCAACGAGGTTCTTCATCCTGAGTTTGTATACAGCTACGTCCATAGGGAATCGAACTCGGCCGGTTGAGCTAAATGCTCATGGAGTCTTGGAAACCTATGATAACAACATTAATCACAGGGAACGAGCTTTTAGTTTCCAGCTTCCAGCTTCCAGCACAGCGGGGAATATGGTCCTCCAGTCGTCACGAGCCTTGGCTCTTTCAACTGCAGCAGCGTCATCCTCCTCACCTGAACCTGATTTTGGATCCTCATTGTGCCACGAGGGATTCGATTCCTCAATATTCTTCTTGGTACTTGCCACTTACTCATCAATCATCATTGCCGTTTCCATTTCCATCTCACCGGTTTCCTCTATGCTCATGGTGTTGCATCTTACAAACAGAAGAATACACGTCAAAATTCCATGGAAGAGGCTCAATCTTCCACTTAATAATAGGCTGAGCTGGTTTGGCGCGCTGAGGTTGAGGTCGAAGCAGCATCCTGATGCCATGCTTCTGCTTTAGTTTCCTTGTGCGCTCATCAAACAAAGATGGAGTAAATACTTCATCCTGCAAAGCATGGCTCTTTCATACTCCCTCCGACTCTTCAAATGCTTCCACTTAGAGATTTTTTGGGGGTTTGGGGTAGCGTTGTTCTAATAACAGCACAAGTAGAAACTCACATTTTGAGGAATTTTTGTTTAAATGGTGCCATAAATAAAATTAATTCTCAGTTTAGGTTGGGAAGCAAATTATTTTTCATATAGAGGTCCATATGCATGGATTTTGTACGAATCTAAGGGGTAAAGAGTCACCATTTCAATTCGTATGACGGTTTTTGGGTTTTATATTTTTGGGGATGGCGGCTTTAAGATAGAGCCGTCGTGCCCAATGGCGGCTTTGTTGTATAATATTTCCATTCACATGTTCATAATATGCCTATAATGAACTTAAAGCCGCCATTGGGCATGACGGCTTTAAGCCCCTTGAGTTCGTACAAAAACATGCCTACGTGGACCGTAAATGAGAAATAGTTTACTTCCTAACCTAAAACGAGAAATAATTATTTTTTTAGCGCCAATCAATAACCAAAGGGGTCAGAAAATGTATATATATATATATAAAGGGATACAATATAAGTGGTATCTCGATAATTTAGCGAGAGAACGTCTCTCTAAAGTTTTTGTGTATTGATTATTATTGCCCGGTCCCTCTTACTATTAAATACTAGTATATCTCACAAGTAGTCCCAATCGTGTTGATTTTGATTTTGATTTCGATTTCGATTTCGTGTAATTGACATTTACGTGGACAAATAACTTGATTTCCTCGCAAAATCAATTTCCATCCTAATAAATCAGTCTTATGATAATTCTTTACCGATATTGTCTAATATCAGTGCTAATTCTATTACCAAAAAAAGACTACTATAATCAGTGGCTTCAGTGCACCAACAAATGACCAAGATTCTGATATATAATCATCAAATATACTTCACTAAAATAAAACTTAAAAGCCATTTTTATTGGTCCTACGTTATTGACTTAAGATAACATATCATAATATCTTTTAGTTGTATAGTCCTACATTATATATAGTTTCAAAATTGACAAAAAAGTATAACCAATTAAACCAAAAGTAATAGTAAATCAACGAGTCTTGCTTGTGACGTCTCGATCATAGCTTGTAACCGTCACAAGTACGAATTTGTGATAGAAAATGGGCCGTCTTCCAAGTTATGTGATGAAGGTGTTTATATGTGTGGGAATAATTAGTTTAAACTTAATAGAGCCAAGATTAGCACAAATAGAGCTTAAACACATGACTATTCATGTTAAAGATTCAATTGATGATGATGATGGAGCAAAGCTTATAGTTCATTGCAAATCTAGAGATGATGATTTGGGTTACCAATACTTAAGCAAAGGTGAAAGTTTTCATTGGTATTTTAGAGTTAATTTTATGCAAACTACTTTGTATTTTTGTCATTTTATTTGGAGAAACCAATTTATAACATTTGATGTTTTCAAGGCAAGGTTAGATGATATATTATGTAAACATAATGTATTTTGGGATGTGAGAAATGATGGCTTTTACTATAGTTGTGATGGTTGTAATTGGGAGAAATGTCATTTTTGGGATGATAAAATCAGATAAAGGTATGCTTTGACGAGTAAATCCACGGCCGCTATTTTGGTGCGCACTAGTTGAGATATTCTTGCTTTGGCGAGATTTTATTTGTTGTTTGAATAAATAAATGATAGTTTGTAATTAAATAAGTATTTTCATGTTCTCGCTATAAAATTTTTATTAGTGTACTAAATTATTTTTTTCGATTTGTTCTTTCTTGTTACTTTAATTTACCTTGAGGTAATACTAATATTTCAAATTTACGTCTTTTGATTTCATGTGTCCACCAAAATTTTAGATGTAATGAAGTATAACATCTCTTTGATTTGGTAATCAATTGTTTACGAGTAGTGTTGTGGATGTTTTCAACAATTTATCTCGTATTGACTCTATATTATTCCGTTGCATAATTTTTTGCCAATTTGTTGTGGATGTAAAGCTTGAAGCTATGTAAATGAGAGGAAACGAATATCCTAGAGAAAAAAGTATTCTCCACAAACAAACTGTGATAACTTAAATTATTTCCACAATTTCACATTGAGACGTATTCACCGAAACGTGAAGGAGTATAAAGCGATTATCAAGCGGCGCTAAGCAAGGTAGCAGGTTTGGTAGCCATGGTAGGAAGATAAACAAGATCTTGAATGCTATAAGGAGTGCAAACTGCAGAGTTGGTGATGCATTGTTGTCCCAAAATACCATGACCAGCTTCAGTGGGATGTGCTGCATCCCAAAATAAGTATTCATCTCGGTTTTCGCATGTTTCACCACCCCTTCTGCATAGTACTAAGCTTTGTCCCAACACCGTTGCTACGTCGCAGCATGTATCCGTCACATTTGTTAGCCCTGCATTGTCAAGTAAAGTATATTCCGTCAATCAGGTACGAAGTTAGGTTAAAATTTTACCTGGGTCTGAAATATCAATTTTGTCTATATTTCTAATCATAGATTTTTTTTTTTGACAAAAAATCTTGCCCGGGCCATGGCCAGCCTGTGCTTAGATTCGTCTCTGCTATCAATGGCATGTAGTAGATAATGTAATCGAGTTTTTAAGAAAGGGGGCAAACGCCGCATACCATATTTAGAAGGATTATTGATGGCATCATAAGTAATTAAGATCGTAAGCTTTGCCAAGCGAGAAATAGGCGTCACTGAATTGGGAAGACAAGCATTGGATCATCTCTTCAAGCTTAGAGTTGAACATTCTTGCGTTCGCATTTTTACTCTCGACACACTCTCCATTATTGTAAAAACTTGGAATGCAACCGTAGGGAGGGCCGTCGAACACTACTATCTTCCTTGCTCCCAAACTGTATACAATACAAAAGTAGGGTGATTTGAATTTCCAATCGATAATTTATAGGACCTCCGTCTCAACTATTAGGCCAAATCTTCTTTATAGCATGTCCGACATGTGTTAGGGTCCAAATTATATGAAATGGTTGTATCTTTATGTATTTACAACAAGCTAAGGCTATCGTAAATTTAGATCAATTATAAAATCGTATTACTAAAATATATAGTAATGCTCGTACTGTTTCATTTTATAAATCTTTTTAGAACGTTCTACCCTGATGTATGAGATTGTTAGGAACGGCCGAAAGACTGTTCTGTCAGTTCTAATTTTTTCTCCAGTTATTAGTGTTTTGGAAAAAAAAAATAAAGAACGTTAGTGCATGGAAAAGGTTCCATTACCTAACGCCCGCAATTTGATAAGGGTGGTCGAATGTACGCAGGCTTACGCTTGTGTTAGCAGACTTGAGATTACCTGTATCTTTTCCTGACAACTGTAGAGTGATGTGATCGGCAAACTCTTCAGGAGTATAGTCGTTGCTTGTACTTGTAGTAGAGCTAAAATAGTTAAGAAGGTAGTCATTGTTGTCAACCAGTGGCGGAGCCAGGATTTGATTTTAAGGGGGCGAAAAATTTTAGGGGGGGCGAACGACTATTTTCATAAGGTACTTTAAAAAAATTTCGAAAAATTTCGCTAAAAACTTTGAAAATTTCAACCGTCGGGGGGGCGACCGCCCCTGCTAGCCCCCCCTAGCTCCACCACTGCATACACCTGCCATTGCTGTTAACATTTAAAAGTAAGAGTAAGTTATGAGTAAATACATGTATCAAGTAACACTAACCTAACGAAGCCAAATAAAATGCATCATTAATTTAAAAATAAAATTTCAAGAGTTGAATTAACCATTTTCAAAATCTAATGAGTAATGACAATTCTAGCTATTCTCAGAACTAGTTTTATGCCCGTGCAAAAAGATGCACGGGTTGTTGTTTATATGAGAGACGGTCGTATTTTTTCCTTCTATATATAATAACTGAGTTTTTTGGAGGACTATGATTGGTAATCAACTTTTAATTGATGAGGCCTACCATAATATTCTACTTCTTTTCATTTTCTCCTTTTAATTTATGACATCATCCCTTCATTTCATTATTTCCCCTAATGTTTCAGTTGAAGTATGAAAATAAAGTATATAAAATAAAATGAAGTATTTTAAAATAAAATAAAATTACAGCAAGTGATAAATAAAAAGAATTAAAACATAACCGTCTCTCATCAAAAAACAATGCGTGCATTTTTTTTTATATAAATACATTATTTTTCACTAAAAATTCTGCTTTTGTCTTTTTTATTATATATTACTTACCCGTTTTAAACGTAAGGTGAATAGACTTGTGCGTCTTAAATAAGAAATTGGAAACCGTATGTTAACAAACCACATATGTCCATTCATAAGCCCATATTAATCGAGTCCATGTCCTGTATGATAAGCCACACGACCCACAGTCCACACTACTACACATACATACATTCCTAAACTTTGTAAACCTAACTGATGTTCATTAAAAAAAAAACTAATTATATCCTATATAAAAAAACCCTTAATCATACATCAAATTTTGCTTATTTGAAGGATCAAGTAATTTTAGTGGTTTAATCGTTTTTAAATCCAGTAAGTGAAAGATTGTGGTTGATATGCTTCTTATGCTTTAACATTTTTTAAGTTTAATAATCACAATTTCGTATTTATTTATATTTTTATTTATCATTTCTTAAGTTTTTGGTATTTTTAGGGGAAAAAAATAAAAAAGTCTTTTGATGTGTTATTCAAAATTTGGGTTCTTTTCCAAAATTAATTTTGATATGTTATTCAAAATTATATATATATTACATTTTTTATAAAAGAAGTCTATTAATCTAGTAAAATTGGATTAGTGGTTTTGATTAAATAAATGGCATGTCATATATACTCTTTATATTTTGATACTCATTATGTTTTGATTAAATAAATGGCATGTCATATATACTCTTTATTTATTTTACATTTTTTTTATATTTATATATGAACTTTTATAATTTTATTTTTGTATATTAAATCTGGAATTTAAAATTCCAAATTATTTTAATTTTTGTATAAATTAATTTTCGGACTGTATATGGAGTGGAATATTTATGAGATGTAATTTCATATTGTGGTAATTGTAATAAGATTTCTTGAATATAAAATTTCAAATCATTTTTATTTTTGTATATTATTTCTGGAATATAAAATATCAACTCCCTTTTTTTATAATATAAATGTCATTTTAAAATTTTCCGTCTTGATTTTTTTATGTAATTGGATCATATTATATAATATCAATCATATATCATATATCATCAGATTATAAACTGAGTGCATATGAGAGAGAGTAATTAAATGGAGTGGAGGATAGAGAGTAATTAAATGGTGTGTAATATCTGTGGGTCCTACTTACCATGAAAAAGGGGAAAAAGTTGAGTTTTTTCCAGCCAATAGGAAGGCTGGAAAAAACTGAGCTTTTAGTTATAGAGGAGATGTTTGCAACTGCTTTACTTGTACATACGACAGGGTGCAACAAACTGGTTCTTGTTTCCTAAAATTAACCGCATCTTACAATCTAAATTCTCCTAACTAAAATTGTTGAAAATCCTAGTATATATATCTACTACTCTACTTGTAATTAAATTCTATTATTATGGAAAAAAATGTCGTTAAAAAGATTAAAAAAAATTCAAGCCAATGCATAAGAATACATGAAAGTTAAGGAATACCAAAACAAAATATTGAGGGATTTGAGGGGATTAAACAACCATCACAACAATCTGGTTGGTCAGCTAGTATTATAGGATGGAGGATAAAAGTGAATAATTTCCTTTACACACGGATTTTCAATTTTGTTACATTTGATAACGGAATTAAGTAAAATCGACAAGGCATGGAAAAAGGTTTAAAGATTAAAGCTTTAGACTAAATAGAGTAATAAAGATTTAAAATTTAAACTAATTTAACGACTAAGCTATCAAATTACCCACTACTCTAGTCACAACATAAATATGGTAAAAACAAGAAAAAAGATTAAAGCTTTAAACTATAATAGGATAATAAAGATTTAAATTTTAAACTAATTTAACGACTAAACTATAAAATAATTACCAACTACACTAATCACAACATAAATATGGTAAAAACAAGAAAAAAGATTAAAGCTTTAAACTATATAGGATAATAAAGATCTAAATTTTAAACTAATAAACTATAAAATTACCAACTAAACTAATCACGACATAAATATGGTAAAAACAAGAAAAAAGATTAAAACTTTAAATTATAATATGATAATAAAGATCTAAATTTTAAACTAATTTAACGACTAAACTATAAAATTACCAACTAAACTAACTAATCACAACATAAATATGGTAAAAACAAGGAAAAAGATTAAAACTTTAAATTATAATATGATAATAAAGATCTAAATTTTAAACTAATTTAACGACTAAACTATAAAATTACCAACTAAACTAATCACGACATAAATATGGTAAAAACAAGAAAAAAGATTATAACTTTAAATTATAATATGATAATAAAGATCTAAATTTTAAACTAATTTAACGACTAAACTATAAAATTACCAACTAAACTAACTAATCACAACATAAATATGGTAAAAACACGGAAAAAGATTAAAACTTTAAATTATAATATGATAATAAAGATCTAAATTTTAAACTAATTTAACGACTAAACTATAAAATTACCAACTAAACTAACTAATCACAACATAAGTATGGTAAAAATAAGGAAAAAGATTAAAACTTTAAATTATAATATGATAATAAAGATCTAAATTTTAAACTAATTTAACGACTAAACTATAAAATTACCAACTAAACTAACTAATTAATCACAACATAAATATGGTAAAAACAAGGAAAAAATTAAAACTTTAAATTATAATATGATAATAAAGATCTAAATTTTAAACTAATTTAACAACTAAACTATAAAATTACCAACTAAACTAATCACAACATAAATATGGTAAAAACAAGAAAAAAGATTAAAGCTTTAATTAAACTAGTGACTAAACTTGATGATTATAACAATAATGTAAATAATGTAGGGTAAAAATATAGAGATGAGAAATTAATATTTAATTAAAAGAAATATTGAGGCTTACTCTAAATACCAGAGTGTTTTTTGAGAGAAAAATGACTTAAAACCCTAGAATAAAACCTGAAATGCTCCAGCCTTGAGGTTTTGGGGTTTCCTTGAATTTATAGGGTAGTAAGTAAGGGTTTCCTATTTTGTCAACTCTCGCTCATTTTGTCATTGGTGGCTTCTGATGTAAACCGTATTGCTGACAATTCCTTCACTTTAAGGGTTTCCTATTTTAGGTGACTCATTTTGGATTTTTTTAGCTGAAATCGGAATAGAATGTGCTGGTGCTTTTGAAATGTTGTGGTTTATTTACGTTGATATAATCTCTGTTTAATGGTTGTAGTGATTAGCTGGGTTGTCATTTGATCAGTCACTACAACAAATTGACACTTGGGCCACGATTTATGCCACGGAAATTGATAATTCGTGGCTTAATTTTGCTTAGCCACGGGAAAAAAAATTTCAATAATTTTATGCCACGGGAAAAGCTTTCTCGTGGCAAAAAGTCACTTGCGCTACGAATTTCGCAACAACCGTGGCTAATAATCAACTTAGCCACGAACTATATCAGACCCGTGGCGAAAGTATATCTAACCACGCGTTGTTCCGTGGCAAATATTTTTTTAGCCACGACATACATCTTGTCCGTGGCAATGCATTTGCTTAGCCACGAATTAAGAAACACCGTGGCTAAATCTCTCAAGATTTGAATCAAGATATATTTATGTTAAGTAATACGTAAACCTTGTTTTTAAAAAAAAAAAAACTACAGATGCTAATGAAATTTAGACAAATATAGATAATACCAATGTACATTAATTAGATATAAATTTTTTAAAATACTTGATTATTTAATAGAAATTTGGTATTCTTTTATTAAGATTGAAAAATTTGTAAAATTATATACAAATTTTGGTATTGTTTTTTATTTGATTAGAAATCAGAATTTGTAATCGTTTTATTTCATAACAAAGATAATTTAAAAATCTATCCAAATAAATATTTATGTTTATGAAAATTGTGAATTTATGTCAATTTGTTTTATTAATTTTAATTTAAAATTTATAATCTTGAAAAATATTTATAAAAGGGTTTATCACGTTTAAAATTATAGCATATCAAATTAAATAAGTTAGTTATTTATTATCTCTAATTTAGAAATCAAAACCTAATATATTATGAAACTATCTCATTCAAAAATTGATATATAACTTTATTTTTAATAACTTTATAAAAAAAAAAAAGAGATGAAATAAATTTTGGTTAATGTTTGAGAAATAATAAAAAAAAATGATTAAATAGTATAAGTTCGCTACCATGTTCTAGTGTTTAAATACTTTATAAAAAAAATGATTAATGATTAAAAAAAATGATTAAATAGTTGATTTTTTACAGGTTAATATCAATGGAAGTTAATGATAAGAAATTGAAGGGGATTTAAGGTAAACAAAAGAGGTGGGTGAGAATTTTGTTTTTTCAATGAGTAGGGTTTTTCAAGAAGTCTTATGAGAATTCTTCTGAATTGTTCATAGTGTTCAGAGAAATAACTTTGTAAATTGCAACACAATTTTGGAATTGTTAATCTAGATTGATTTCTGTCTAGGAAATTGCAGGAGAAAGCCAATCAGTTTAAAAGGCTGTTTATAGTTATGGTCTCGATTTTTGGCTAGTAATTAGGGTTTCAATAATTATTCTGTATTGGCATGTAATTGTTATAGACTATTTTACCCTTTAGTTTGTACTGAGTTTCTGAGTTGGCAGCCATTTGCTGCTCTAATTGGCCGAAAAAAACTGGATGTGTGAGAGTGAATGTGAGGCCTTGTTGAGTGAAATTCTGAAATCTCAAGCTGCCACCTCAGCAGTTTTACATTTTTCTTTTATATATATAATGATACAGTGGTCATATCACCGAAACAGATTCGAGCATGAAACAGAATGCGATGGCATCCTCTGAAAGGTAGGACATTGACATAATTCTTAAATTTAATAAATAACACATATTTTATAATTATAAAAGTCAAATTATTAAATTAATAAATAAAAATTCAATTATGCATGTAGTATATGTTAATGATTAAAACATAATAGTTAAGTTAAAAATAACCTCTATTCCAACATATATAGAAAATAAGTCATTAATACAAAAGATAAGCTAATCATTGTTTTATATATCATGAAAGCTCTTTAAATTACATACAAGGGTTGTCTTAGTGAAAGCTAACATTTGTTGTCTTATATCTTTTTTGAGTGTCTTAGTCATTTGTTGTTCTTTCTATATTATAAAAGTTTTTTATGAGTAATTTGAACTCCAATGGGACTATTGTCTAATTGACATCCACTAAGTAGAATCATAAATAATCCACTACTCTTTCATTGGCATGTTGTGCTAAAAGGATAACAGGGACAGAGAAAGTATATCTTTTACGTAAAGAAGCGAGCCATAATAACGAATATATACGATACTCACAAGGTTTGAAACCAAGTCCTTGGTCTAAGATGTTCCATAAAAATAAAATAAGTATTACAAACATACTCCGTATTCAATTAAATTATTTTATGGAAAACGATTGTAATCCATTTTAAGAGGGATTAAATTACTTAGGATTCGACTCATCAATCTCTTCCATATATGGAACCACACAATATTAAGACAGGCTAATAGGCTCTTTGATGGCAAAACTTCATATAAGTAATTTTTTTTATTAGGGTTCACTATTCACTAAGCCTACCTCGTTAAGAAGTTGATGATTTTGGAAACCAAGTCGGATCTAAGTTTCAGAAATTGGGTATTCATTAATGCGACTCAAAATATTCATAACACTGTCGTCTGGACTCTGGAGCCTGGAGGCATGTTGATCGATCACTTTTATCATTTCTGCATTCGGTTTATAAATGTTCATTATAACACTAGAACATGTTAAATATAGATTAAGAATTAACGGTTAGTATCACAACGAGTAATCGCCTTTGCCTTGATCAATTGTTTCATTTCCTTAGCAAAATTAGCTTAAATAATTCTATTGAATCATTCTCAAGATAATTTTATGTCATGATCCTCTCGAATCAATCTCTTAAAAAATACAAAACCTATAATTACTTTCATCAATGTCCGAGATAAATACTTCATTTACCACTTATGCCAATATGACTCCATAATAATTTCACAATTTCTTAGTGGTCAATTACTCAAGAACATCCCCGATTTTCCTTATCTTTATACACGTAAAACATAATCAAGGCATTTTTATAGGCCTTACGTTAATTACTAAAAATATCATACCATATAATCCAAAAAGTACTATATATAGTTTCCAATCTCACCAAAATTCGTAACCAAAAGATATATCGTAAAAATGGGTAGTGTTCTAAATGATGTGATGAAGGTGTTTATAATTAGTCTAGTTTTATTGAAGCTAGGATTAGCACAATTGGAGCTTAAACACATGGTTGTTCATGTGAATAATTCAATTTACGATGATGCAACAAAACTTATGGTACATTGCAAATCTAGAGATAATGATTTGGGCTCCCAATATTTAACCAAGGGACAAAATTTCCATTGGAGATTTAGAGTTAATTTCATGCAAACTACTTTGTATTTTTGTCATTTTTTTTGGAAGAACAAAAGTATATCGTTTGATGTTTTCAAGGCAAGGCTTGACGATGTAATATGTAAGCATAATGTATTTTGGAATGTGAAAAATGATGGCTTCTATTTTAGTTGTGACGGTGCAAATTGGAAGAAAACTCGTGATTGGTAAATTTAAAAAAAAGGGTCGGAAGAAAATAAGGTTACTACGCATCTACGCGAGGCCTCGCCTGATTTTTCATGTGAATAAAAGGAATTGCTAATCGTTTAGAATTTCAAAAAATGTACATTTTCTCGTTGTGAAATGTTTATAATGCTTAGTTTGTGAACTGAGATTCGATGTTTTATTGTCGAATTTATTTTTGAGGTAGTATTAATGTATCAAATTTTTATCGTTCAATGAGACAATGATAATATAACATGCCTTAAGTTTTGGTCAAATATTAGTCGTTGCATAAGCTTTTATTATAAATTTAGGTTTATGTAAAATTCTACCATGTACTCCGATAATGAAATATACAAATTTTCATTGAAAACGGCGCATATCCGTCTTCAATGAAAACGGGTTGAATCCGTCAAAAAGAGGCTAGTGGGAAGGCAAGAGAAGGCAAGTGAGGATCCATTTAATTCTTCACTTGTCCTCCCACTTACCTCCTTGTAAAAGGGAATCCGACTCATTTTCAATGAAGATGGATATATGCCGTTTTCAACTAGAATTACTTGATGAAATAATAGTAACTTTTATGCATTGTACAAATACTTGCAATAAAGCAAAAGGACCACTCAAATTTGAGGCAAGAAACTCAGCCATATGTCTCTCCTGGTTGTGTTTGGAACTTGACAGGCTCAAAGAGTCAAAGCCGTAACCAATGATCTCACTAGTCACTTGGGTCTCTATCTACTCATGACTCATGCGTAAATTAAAGAACATTGGTCTCACAGAACATTTTCTTTTAGCTAATGCCACAAATAGATAAGGAATATCTCTCCGTCTAGTGAGACAAGACGGAGATATTATGAACAATAAATTTTAGATTCGAATTTCTTTTCCTCTATTATACGGAGTAATAGCCTAATAGGACTTAATCATGTTTCGTTAAACAAAAAAAATGCTAAAAAATGATAATCTACAAATTAGATATATCTGGGATTCAGTAATTATTTAGCGTTACGTTTGACAATCATAATTTTATTTGAAAAACCTTATTTGAATTCCGTTTTTCAACCATGTACCCTAAACTCACACCTTTTTTAAGTTCCTCCAAAGGACATTTTATTCACCCACGTAAATCATGAATGTGTTCTCTCTTCTACCTAAGTTATAGTACAATTGAATAAAAATAGAGCTATTTTTGTAAACGATATTTCTTACAAAAATGACACTTATCTTGGTGAAAATGGATTTTTGATGTAAATTTTAGTGGAAACTTTTTTTGAAAAAAAAAACATGACTTATAAAAATGATGGAACTTATAAATTTCATCATCTTACAAAAATTGTTCTATAAAATCGTCTCATACGTAAAACTAGTCCAATACTATTTTAGCTGATTTCCGACAAGCTCTGGTGTTTAGGTAGGGGACATTGGACAATGAGTGGCGGGTAGGGTGGGAGATTGGCGAAGGGATGTAAATCGGAAGGGTATTTTTGGGTATTGCAATAATATGTTAGTTGATTTCTTAGTTATTACTGTAAGCGAGACGGTAAATACGTAAAAAAATCAATGAAGCGTATAAGGGAAAATGATAACACCACTACAATTTTATTTAATGTCACTTAAATACAAGGTAAGTTTAAGGGTACGTTAGTCTACAATGTCTCACAATTATAAGTGACATTATTCATTTTTTAGTGACGTTACGCGTCCCCAAAATAAGTATGAATGTTGGTATATACTGATATACAATATATATTGTGGAACTTTGTAGTAATAAACAACCTAATAAGTGGTAGCTTGTAAAATATAGTACATATTATATGGTAAGTACCATTTTCCGTTTTTCATATATGATTCTTTTTTTCCGTTGTTTGTATTATTTTTTGTGATTCGTATTTACCCGTTTTGTATGTGACTTTATATAACATGTGTTTAATCTTGATCATGACTACTCAATGGTAAACCTCGCAAATAAGCAATTCGATTGAGGTATTGAGCTTATAATTGCATTTGAGTCGGGTTAATTCTACGAGTTTCGATTTTGTCTCCCGTATGCAAATATATAAGAGGAAACAAGGTTTTAAATTTAAACTACTAAGGTCATGTTCTTTCCAGCTTAATTTCAGCTCGGTTCACGGTTTAGTTTAGCTTTAACCATTTCTATTCATCTCATCTCTTCACAAACTTAAGTCTTACTCCAACTCATTCATTTCAACTTGGCTTCATTCAATTTAGTTCAATTAAGCTCAACTCCATTTAACTCATTTCAGCCGAAAAGAACAGGGCCTAAGTCCGTAAGGGTTGAGTCTTGCATTGTGGTTAAAGTCTAAATAAGAGTAATATCTGCGGGGCATATGGGCTCAGGTTATACCTTATAGACTACGACCCAGGAGACCTCAAATACTCAAAATTTATCCATTGTGCACCAAAAATAACAGCTGCGAGTTTCACTTATTAAAAAAATATATTTATATTATATTACTCTCTCGATCAACCTATTATTATTATTATTATTATTATTATTATTATTATAAAAGGCTTTTTATTTCTCTTCACAAATGACACATCATCCTTATCCACCTATTTTTAAGAAGGATAACAAACTCTAAACCAATTGGGCGGCACAGCCCATATCGCACGCTCGAACAACTCTACTTACCACCACCACTGACCACATACCAATTACCAAGTCACCACCAATTTCTATTCCTATTCTTATTCAAATTAAAAAACGTGACTACCCAAATCGTATATATAATAATTATCCGACGTCGTTTCCTCACCATCCACAATTCCTCACTAAGTCCCCTCCCCTTCTCTCTCTCTCTAAAAATCTCCACAATCCCCATTTTTTCTCTCTCTAAAATATTATCTCATCCGCAACAAAACGATGCCGTATTGTCAAGTATCCGATGGCGATAATGCCATCCAAATTTTCTATCAAACTTTCGGCCATGGCCCCACCAAAGTTTTATTATTAATCGGTAATTATAATTTTAATCAAATAAATAAATTAACATATTATCATTATTATTATTATTATTTAATAATTTATAATAATGTGATTAATTAATTAATACAGGATTAGCAGCTACGCATGAAGGATGGGGGCCTCAAATAAAAGGATTAACAGGAAGTGATATAGCTAATGATGACGATAATAATACAGGATTAATGGTGGATAATGAAGGTGGTTATAATGGTAATGGTGTTCAAGTTTGTGGGTTGGATAATCGTGGTATGGGTCGGAGCTCCGTACCCGTTGACAAATCCCACTATTCGTAAGTTTTTTTATTATCCTAATTATTAAATTATTAATTAATTACTCCCTAATTTTTTACTTTTTAGCTTTTGTTGGTGGGTCCTGTGATTCTTGTATGAGAAGATATGTTTATCTTTGATTAAAATATCTCAAAATTAAATGACTGAGACGGAGGGAGCTGGGTTAGTTAGTAATTGGTTTTACCGTCTTATACTCCCTCTGTCCCGATCATCATGTTAGACTAATATAAGTACTTTGGTCGGTCCCGTTCCCATAATTTGTTTACCTTTGATTAAATTATGTGTGGTAAAAGTAAAAAGTTAAATGATTGGGACGGAGGGAGGAGGGTTTGTTGGTAATTGGTATTACCGTCTCGAATACTTCCTCTGTCCCGATCATTAAGTTAGTATATTCATGAAGGGGAATGGCCTTTTGCCTTTTGGTTGAATTATTATTAGTTGTTTCCTAGATAGTGTGAAACCGCGTTTATTTGATTAGACCTTTTCTAATGTGGCGTTCTCAAACTTTATAGGGACTTTGCCGATTATTATGTAGGGTTCATGATTAGTGATTGTTGTTAGGTTATACATAAGGTGATAGACCGATAGGTCGTTGTTTATTGAATGTCGAGTCAAGAATCGAGTACTTTGTTAGCTAGAAAGTGTATTTATGTGTTCCGTTCAAAGTTTTTAACGAGTCTTGTATGCGATAGTTGTATTCTCGTATGACATAATTGGTTTAAGGTATAGAACACATGTTTGAATATGTTATATATAAGACGGTCCTAAACAAGTTTTTGCGATTTTTTAATGTTTGTTATTCTTGATCTTTCTAAGTTAGGCTTAATGTTAGGTCGTAGGTAAACATATTTACAATATTATATTTCTGCAAAGTCGCTCGCAACTTTTTGTCTAAAGGACACGGGTTAGTGTTGCCATTGTTTTATAGGATAACTTGTTATTAGTATAATCAGTTTGCAGGACGAGCCTGTTTTTAATGCGCAAGTGTTGTGCCTTTTGTTCTACTTAATTTACCGGAAAAGTTGGAGATGATTTGAAAACTGAAATTGGTAAATGTGTATGCGTTGGAATCAAGTTGTATGCATGTTTTGTCGAAATACCTTATTTGCTAGTTTGCTGAACTAGTCAAGAAAAAAGTGACACTGCTAATGCCTATGGTATAAGATTTTGCAATTTGCTATTATCTCTGCTCTGATAACATGAATCGTTCTAGTCATGAACATTACGGTATAACGGGCGATTCTTTATGTTGGTGCAGAACAACAATTATGGCAAAAGACGCTATTGCGGTAATGGATCAATTGGGCTGGAAAAAAGCTCATATCTTTGGCCATTCAATGGGTGAGTACTGAGTAGATGACTTTCAAAGCTATTAATTGATAATAGATGCTTTTGCTCAAATTCTTACTCTTTATCACTCCTAAGGCGAAGCTTTGACGTCCATTTTGTTTTGCAACAGGAGGCATGATTGCTTTCAAGTTGGCAGCCTTAGTACCGCATAGAGTTCTATCGTTAGCAGTACTTAATGTAACCGGAGGCGGATATCAAATCCTTCCTAAGGTATGGGTAAATTCTCAACAGCATGAGTGTGCTTTTAAGCTTTACCTAGCTAATAATCGTCCACTTTAATTTTTAACCTTGGTTTATAGTACCTGTCGTTTTGAACCTCACGAAGCCGTAATCACCAACAATAACAGTGGCAGCCTTGAAAGATTCATGTTAAAAGTAGGGTCTAAGGAGGCTGGGGAATTCAGAATTGAGATTTATGCCGTCTTTCATTGAAATAATATTTGCTCACAGCTTGGCACCGGATAATAAAGAGAATGTTTCTGTACGACCACTTTTTTTTTCACAATTCTAAACTTGACTTCAGATTTAGTTAGGTTTAGTTTTAAAAATTAACTATATAGCGATAGTATCTAAGCAATGACATATGAGAACATGAGATACTGGATATGGACATCTTGTAGACTGATACGCACGCAGTCATGCGGTCAGAATAATAGAACGGGGCTACGTTGACAAGTCAGATTTTTATATCATGTGAATAACACTAGTCAGATTTAACAGACTAATTTATCAAATGCTTTTAATATTAGTTTGGTTGAATTTTTCTCTAAATGATAAGGACTTTTGAGGGGTATACAAATATCAACATGTCCATTTTGCATTAAAAATTGCCCATTTGCTACCGTTGGTAACTTCGATTACATCGAGCTTCTTCTCCCTCTGACTACGACAGATTCTTGTATAAAAGTTGAAGACTACTTTATAGTTTTTCCCAGTGCTAAACTGCCTAAATGCTAACCACACAAACACAAACCTTCCTTCCTCCATAACCTCGGCTACTACACTGCCTCCACCACGCGCCCTCCCCACAAAAACTTAGGAGATTTTTTTCCTGCAATGTGCCATGGTAACCGCTTTAAATAACAAATCAAATTACCCCCTATTTCCACCTCCTTGCTCAGCGGCCAATTTTAGGTGTTGCGCTTTGTGGCCGGTCCACCACAGTGGCCAATCGATTTATAAATGCGAATATATGGGTTTATGCCTTTATGGTACGGAGGTTAGTAGTCCTACATTTTGAGAGTCTTACTCTTCTAGACATGCTCTCTGTCTCTGACTAAACAGATGCTGCATAAGGCTTAATGATTCGTCAGTGCATAAAATCATTCCTTAAAGTTGCTGAAATTTTACAGTCTGAACTCCCAAACTTTAAATTATTCTGTGTTTGACTGTTATTTTCAAATTTCAGCCTTGCCGGCTAACCGTATCAATCATGGTGCGCTTCTTTTTGGCCAAGACGCCTGAGGACAGGGCTGCTGTGGATTTGGACACACACTACAGCCAGGTCAGCTACTCTCCGTGTCTGGTTACTATGCTGCATTTGAATAAAATCTTAGTTAGATGCTCTAGCATCTTATTCTTGTAGATGGAATGTTAATATTTCTATTCTATTATAAAAAAAACATGTGAAATGAAGGACAAGTAATAATTAATGTGTGTTATGGACACAGGATTATCTTGACGACTATGTTGGGGAGAGCACTAGACGAGCAATTTTATATCAAGTAAGAACTCTGAAAACTATTGTACTA
Source organism: Heliosperma pusillum (assembly GCA_022085475.1). Taxonomy (NCBI): domain Eukaryota; kingdom Viridiplantae; phylum Streptophyta; class Magnoliopsida; order Caryophyllales; family Caryophyllaceae; genus Heliosperma; species Heliosperma pusillum. The sequence goes on along the minus strand of JAIUZE010045669.1, from coordinate 156,137 downwards.
TTCTGCTTTAGGTATCCGCTAACCTTTTAGTGACAAAAGAAAGGCCTGATAATCTCACAACAATGATCAAAAGACTTTTTCTTCAGCTGTCTCTTATTTAGAGTTTGAATTAGTACCAGGTAGTCAGAATTTACAGACTGAGGCGTACTTTCTAAAGTCGCCATTTCTTGTTCTTGGACCTAATTAAGATTCACCAAATGGCTGACACTTTTTTTTTCCATCCTATATCCTTTGTTCTTCCTCTCATTCAAAATATTTAAGAACTTTGGCGCGAATTTAAAATTACAGCTCCTCTTTAGCAATGATTAGTCCTTCATCATTGAATGGAAGTGCTCTATAACATATTGCCACATTTTTGCTCAATTTTTTAACAATGGACATTTCATTCAGAAACCCCTGTTAATGGTGAGATAAGGCTGTGTATACATCAGCGTTCTTTACGTACCATTGACGGTCGTTTTAATAAATACCCTTCAGCATATTTCCATCTTTAAAGAATGGAGGAGTGTTTGCCTGGGCAAGTGATTTTCTGTATTATCGTTTGTGGCATCTCACTGTAATTGTTTAATTTTAAATTTTTACTTGCTAAACAGGAATATGTTGATGCAATATCAAATACTGGGATGCAATCTAACCATGGTTTGGAAGGCCAACTTAGTGCATGCTGGAACCACAAGATGACTCCGTCAGAACTTGAACGGATCCGATCCGCTGGTTTCCTCATATCTGTCATTCATGGGAGGTATGGAGAGCTGCTTCAGATCTTTTTTTCTGGCCATTCAGACATTAATGGTATATTTACACTCTCTGGTTTGATCTGCAGGCAAGACATTATAGCTCAAATAAGTCACGCAAAAAGACTCGCACTGAAGTTGGTTCCTTGTGCAAAATTGGTCGATTTTCAAGCCGGCCATTTAGTGACTCACGAGAGAACAGATGAGGTATGCTTATACAAGGATACTGATAGAGAACCTCTTTTTTTTTTAATATTTTCTAGGAAACTCACTCTTGAGTCTCAAATGTGAATTTGTATTAGATATTTTGAAATTTTAAATTAACTCACATTTATACCATTGTAAAAGATTATAAACAAACTTATTCTCCTTACCACACTCAGGTTAATGAAGAACTTCTCACCTTGATAAAGGCATCGGAATCCAGAATAAGCCCACGCGAATGGACAAATTTGGCCGACAGAACAAGCTCAGGTAACATAAACCCACATCATGCTTTCAAGACATAATCCCTTATTTCTGCTGTTAACTAAACTAGCATTGAATTTTTTGTGTCCTACCAGATACTTACCTATGTTAGCATATTTGATTTTATTTCCTTCCAGAATGGATTGGACCAAGAATGCTGGCACTAACAACGTCAGCTACCAGGAGCACTCAATCGTCATTTGAACAAATAAACCGTTTCTTGATCTATTTCTTTGGTGCATTTTTGGTTGTACTCGAGTATATGAGAAGACTAATGGGAAGATTCAAGCCAGTTAAGGTAGCTTCTTCCATCACAGCGGCATGATATATCTTTTAGGCAGGGCCGGCTAAGGGTTTTACATTGCTAATGCCGGACCTTGAGGCCTCCGGGAAATTGTACTGTCGAAAAAGAGGCATATAGGCGTTAATTTGACACTTCGAGCAACATTGGCTATCCTTAAACAGCAAATATTTTGATTCAGAAAGGAGTAGGCAAACTTCTCCCAAATGTGAGGCTTTGTCGAAGCTTTTGTATAAGGTGTAGGCTGCCAATTGCTAAAAATTGTAACTATTATTGTACTCTGGAAGTATTCCAAATTGTATATTGACACGAATTGATTCAATACATAATAATATACGAGTATATTGCAAATCCTCATGTATTTATATACTCTCATTCATCTCTAATTGTTCTCTCATTATTTTATGTAAAAATGGAACAAAATGGAAATCCATGAATTGTTGTGTATTACCTTTTCATTGAGGTTGCAACTTTGAAATGAGTTTTATGACATTACTAGAACTCGACAAATTCTCATTTGTAACGGACACTTTTCGTCACAAGCTCCAAGTAGGAGAGAAGTGAGAATTTGCCAAGTTGCAGAATGTCTCGCTTGTGATTGTCACACGTCATAAGCTTGTGACCCCCTAGCATAAGAGTCACAGGCTTGTGACCTCTCACAAGCTGCAAGTGGGAGAGCAAGTGTTGCCGAGTTGCAGAATGTCTCGCTTGTGTTGTGAGTTGTGACTGTCACAAGCTTGTGACCTGACCTTTCACAAGCCATCTCCCACTTGGGCACAAGCCGGCGACTTTCTGCTAGAACTCACAGCGCTCAGGATTATAGATAGTCATTATTATACCAATGGGTATAATACTTGCATCCTCTTTTACAAAGTTCTTGAGCTTCTTTATGTGGTTTTTATCCGCAAATTAGTTTTCGAGAGTCTACATGTTCTTAAGCCCCCTTAAATACTGACGGAGCTCTCCTGTATTGAACGACTTCGTTTCTCATTCAGTTTCCTCATATACTTATTAAACTACCTCTATCCTTATCGACCTCCCTCACCATCATATAGTTATTGATCCCCAACACGTACTTTTTGAGCTTTTAATTAAGCCTTTTGAACTCGTATTCAAAAGTTAAAGAAAATACTCCGTATATAACAAGTAGTATACCCTTATTTTCTTCGATTCCTACAATATAAACCGATGCACAACAAACATTCCATGCACTAAAAGAGATGCATAATGCATACATACGTTTACGACATACTCGTAAATAAGGTTAACTGAATGAAAGTGGTTAAGAGTCTTACCTCTAATTTAGTTTCGAAAATCTTCTCCATCATTATCGCCCTTGTAACTCTGTTTACGACGACCTGCTAATACGTAATATATACGTACGTAAACGTAATCATTGAATCTATGTAATGTTATTATATATACGAGAAATTAACGAAATTTACCTGTTACATGTATATATATATATATGCGAAAATGCGAGGTGAATCTATGAAATGAGAATTTGTCCATCATACAACTTATTGACATCGTCTTACATAAGACTCACTCGTTGTAGTATATAATATGATGAGTTGAATGGTATTGTAACTTTTGTAATCTGAAATTCGACGGTAATTTTCGAATTTGAGAATTTACAAAAGTAATATTGAGGGAAAAGGAGATTGAGAAAAAGGAAATGGTGTAGTGATATAAAGTAACAACGAAATTAGAGGAAAATGATAGTGGTGAAAATTGAAATGTGGAGATTATGCTAATAGATGCTTATGTTATGTTAAGAGATGCTATAAGAATATACGGATATGCGATGTTGTTTTAAGGAGATTGTTTTTTGTCAAATCAGCCACCAGGCCCACCACTCACAAGGCCCATACCCTCGTATTCCAAGCTTTTTGGGGGGAAAAGGATTATACGTACTACCTCAGACTAGTATGAATTTGAGTTTTTGTGCATTTTTTCGAGTTTTTTAAAGTTTATAAATTACATTTTAAATCTTATATGTGATGTATTTTGAGTTTTATTGTAATTTTTTTGAGCTTAATGTTCGAAATAATGAATTCAAAAAATTTATAATAAAATTCATAATTTTTAATACTACGCTCAAAATTTTTATTGTAAAGCTCAAAAACTGCATTATATGTGGTAGTACATCAGATGTACCATCCACTTACTGCGTTTTGTGCCCACAAATTTACTGTTTTGTACTAAGACCTGGTAAACGGGTTAGTCAGTTAGGTTTGGGAGGATCAATTTGGGTTTTTCGTGTTGTCTAGTTAATTTAGGAAGGGTTGGTTATTCTGGGTTTTGGATCTGTTTTGATATGTTGGTCGAGCAAGTGGGTCGGGTAATTTTAGGTTTGAATCTTTTGCAGGTCAATGATTACGAGAGAAGAAAAGCAAGTATAGTATTATTACCGATTTTTAGTTATTTTTGATGTCTGATTCTTTATTTGAACGAAAATATTATAAGTTGTGCTTTTAAATTAGTCACTTTAAGTTCTTTTTGTTCAATTAAAGTTATGTTTTGCCGAGTCATTTTCGACATCGGAGTTTCGGGTCGGGTCACTTTAGGTCAACAAGACAGCAAAGCTCGGGTTATGTTCGGGCCGGGTAGGATGTATTTGGGTTTCGAGTCACGTTCGGGAGTCGTAGTCCAGATCAATTTCAAATCTCGAGTCAACATTTGCAGGTCCGGTCATTCCAATCAGGCTAGTTTTGTGAGGTGTACTCTGTACTATCGAGCATCGACTGAATAAATGACCAAATTATGAATAAAAATAATAATATATGTAACACCCCAAGAGATGTGAAATCAAGTTGTCGTATATATAAAAAAATTGAGGAGCTTGTGATATTTTATAAGCAAATTCCACACATCACATTAATGACAAGGTCTTATACTTTTAAATTTGAGTGATGACAAAATGGTTTCAAAAGTGAACACCTCATCCTTAGGAGGCTTGTGTTATAAGGGTAGCGAGCCAAGTATAATCAAGTTCTTATAATATAAGAACTAAAAAAACATAGGCGTCTAGTAAAAAAAACCAATTTAAAATTCTAAACTTTAAAGTGATAATTAGTCATGATCCATATAAGGGCTAAAAAGTAATTAAAAATTAACCCGACCTTAACGTATCTACCTCGATTTTTATTGTTGAATATAGATCATTATCGCTTAATAATTTGATCACAACATACCAAACAATAAATCCGACATAACCCTACCCGAACCGCCGAGCTGACCCGTTTACCAGGCTAGTAAAAACTGACCAATTTACCCTTCATATATCACAAATTCTCTGGATTTGACCCGTCGCAAGCAAGACTTATGGTTCATATATATATACATATCGGATTAATTTGCTCTTTCCACACTAATTTTTTCAAGACTTGAGAAGACTGCTAAAATGGAACAACACACCATTCCTTCTCCATGGCAATTCACCTGGTTAGATTTCTCCCTTTCCTCCTTATTTTATTGCATCATTTTATTACCATTATATTTTAACTGTCTTCATACTTCATCAATCATCTGCTAATTTTATTTTTTTCAATAGTTACTGTATATCTGCTATAAATTCTTATTGGAGTGTAAATAAATATTATTAAACTAGGATTTGAACTGTATATATCAAGATAAATAGCGGGTACGGGTTATAATCGATAACAGTGGCGGAGAAGGAGTGCTAGCAATGGCGGTCGCACCAGAGCAATGAAAAGTTTGAAACTGTTTGTTTAATTAATTGGAATTCTTTTGTTAAATATTCACATTGCCTTCTTATTCGCCTCCCTAAAATTTTCGATATGTGTATCGTCTCCTAAATTGAAGTTTAGTTCAACCAGTGATTGCTATGGAGTTAGGGCAAGATTATTGGGGAAGTGGGATTGTTTAATATTAGTTCCTTGAATGTATTTTGTGTTTGTGGGATAATTGAAGCAATCTGCTTGTTTTCGGGGTGGAGAAAAGTTGTCGTCTTTGATGTGATTGATAATTTTGCATATTGATATCTGAAAATGGTGTTTTCAATGTTCATGGAAGTAAAGATTTGCTAATTATTGGTTTCGGATTATGATGGGGTACAGCAAAATAGCGTACTAAGGTGACCGTGTTTGTGTTTATAGTCAAGTACGGAGTAGTAGTCATTTTCGTAGATTGTCAAGGAAGTTTTGATTACGGGTTATCCGGGAACCAACTTTATGAGTTGTTAATATAGGGATTAGACTAAGGGTGCATACATCCGACTCTTCATAAACCATCATATGCAGGAGCCATTGAGCTAATTGTGCAATGTTCATTGTTGTTGTCGTTGATATATGATTTGAAATTGCACGGTTAGGACTTAGGAGCAAGATAGACTGGAGTGTGTTTGATTAGTAAAAGTCAGATTATCTTAGCAATTGATAGTGTTGAAGGAGAGAGATCAAGTAATTAAGGTGTATGTAGCCTTAAGGAGGACAGAAAAGAAAAATATTAGTGGCGGATACGCCAATTTAAGCTATAGGATCGATAATATACTTATATCACTTCATAGTGGGTAGATTACTAGATTCTGATTAAGGTTTTCCTTTGTGATCAAGTCATCAAGGTAGTAGATTTTAGGATGGTTGGAATTTGTCGCACATGTATGATATTATACTGAATCCCAGTATTTACCTGAAAGAAATTATCAGTAGAATATATTTCATTGCGAGGGTCATCAAATGCTATTACGCATTTTCACGTAAAGCTTGTATCTGCTCCTTTTGGAAAAATTTGAAATACGTCTCCTTGCTTGATACCAAGACTCTTTAACCCGCGGTTTGGATATAAAAAGAGCAGGAGAGGGGGGATAGAATAAGAGAGTTTTCCTTTCAAATTTTTCCTATGTCAAAGAGATTTTTCCCCTTTCCCTCCAAAACTTTTCAACCCCAAAAAACAGATTGGATTTCCTCCCCCTCCCTTTCCCGGCCTTCCCTTCTCCAAATCTCTCCATTCATACAAAGAGTTAATGTCATCTTACACTAAGAAGTACTCCGTGAGTTGTTTAGCTAATAGAAGTTTAGACATGGTACATTTTGACTTTTTCAATATACAACAAGTTTTAGACTTTTAGATGCTTAGTTGTTAGTTTGGATCTCCAGAAAAAAAATCGGGAATTCCTTGCGGTGGGAACAAGTGTGAATGTCCTTGAACTCTTGAAGGTTATGATTTGTTAAGAAATGAACTGTAAAGGAATTGTATTTGTGGAAAGTCTTTGAAAAGCCTGTTTCTGATACTTCAGTCTCGATAATTGAAGTTTAATCTCAACAATTTTGGTAGATAAGGTATGTATTTTAGCATTTTGGAAGAATCGTACAATAGGTTCAGCACGTCAGGCTTGCGTTGGTGCGTGCTTTTGAATTGCCTTTGTCTGAGTTTAGGAGGCTGAAATTTTTTCTTTTCAGTTGAACAACATTACATGAGGCTTCAATATGATAATAACATAATATTTGAAACTGCACCTAATTTTGCAGTGATTTAGAAGTAAATTTTGAATCTGACGAAAAGGCTTCAATCGTTTGTGCGGCACTGAATGTTGACAAAGAGGTACTCTTGAGCCTTTTGTTAGAATGGTGTTTATTATCTCCGTAGTCATCCGGTTAATCACACTATCCTTTTACAGTTGCAACCAGATAAAGTAAAGAGGGTGATGTCAGTTTCCAACGGCAAGCTCGCAGTGTGAGTTATTACTATCATCTTAGATTCAAATTGGCTGCCAAGTAAAATTTTTGTGAAGTGATAACTAATTTTCTTATATACATATCGATTATTTCGCCTGTTCTTCAATGCACTGATACATGTCCAAACGGTTTTTCTATAGTATGCTTTAGCGATTGCGCATAGATATACGGATAGACCTCAAACCTCATTGCCGCTTGTTGGGTTAACTGCATAGATTAATCTCATTTCTGTTTGGAGTTTTTTTATGCGTCCAATTAGTGTGTGCATATGACATCAGCCACTGTAAGTTTCTGATTATCCTTACCTCATTGGACACGATGCAGGCATTTTGAAGCCACAGAAGCTAGATTTCTTCGTGCTTCATTCAGCGCATTCGTGGATGTTCTTACGCTTGCAACGAGAACAATCGAACAGTTCAGCCCAGGAGTGGAATTATGACCGTATTTTCCTCAGTTCTCGGGAACGTCTTGATCAACACGATTGTGCTGAATTTCTGAATTTTGCTAGTTAGAGACGTCTTTAGTTGTCAGTGTATTGTTATTAGTTATTACCTTGTGTATGTGAGATACAAGCTTCTCTAGGAAATCAGCTTTATATTACACAGTCCTTAAGCAAGATGTGTTGTTCTTTTCATTGGATTCTGACTGTTATAAAGAAACTACTGGCAAAATCGGCGAAATATAAGGCAGTTTATATTCTGAGTTCTCGACTATAGCAGAGTTTTAAAATGAGATCAGTGTCGAAATAATATATGATTATCAAAGTGAGTAAAAATTACAAATCAATTAATCACAAATTAAAGATAAATGATTTTCATATATGTAAAATGACAAATTAATAGTAAAGTATTCAGACATGCGCAACATTAACCTCTATCTTAGATTAAAGTGTACTGATATAGTGATATGCAATTCGCATTCCATAATTGGTTTGCCTCTTTGCATCTCATCTAAAGGGGACATGGCGGGATATCGAGTTTCGTGCCATCGATGATCTTACCCCAACCAATAAGTCGCCAATGTTTTTCTATACGGCGACTGAATGCGATCCTCTCTTCTTCACTTGTGCAAGCTGGGCAGGTAAGTTTCAAAACGACCTCTTTCTTCTCAACGCGGACTACTTGGGCACCTGCCGACATTGATCCGATGTTTACCATCAGAATCTCTCCCGTGGTGAGTTTTGCGACCTTGTCTTGATTCCCTGTCCTTGTCTTGACACCAAGAAGACGTCGTAAAAGGAAAAATTCTACCTTCAACTCGACATATACCTCCGGAAGAGACCCAATCTCTCCGAGTACTTGGCCAACCAGTCTATCAGCTCGAGTTAAAGTTGGGTCCATGGTAGTCCCAACCCTGATTAAACCACCCGGAACAGCAAATTGCAGCTCGTTCTGCTCAGCGTACAACGAAACTACCCTCGAGTATATGGGTGTGCAATTGAAGTTTCCGTTACTATCCTTGACGACAATTCCAGGTCTAACCTCGATTTTTTGGTTCAATCTCAAGACACCCTTAAGAATACTCCCTCCTGCAACTCCACCGCGTAGGTTGTCAATGTTATAACCAGGTTTATTAACATCAAAAGAACGTATCACAATCATATTTGGTTTCGAGACAAAGTCCCTAATGGGAACCGGGATCTTTGTCACCAAATATTCACAAACAACATCAATGTTGTACTTCAACTGAGCAGAAATTGGTACTATAGGTGCAGCCTTGGCGACAGTACCCTGCAACAAGAAAACCGGAGTAGTTCAGCAACACAGTCGTAATTTTTAATTTTGCAGAAACTAATCGAATTCAAGACGACAAAATACCTGAACAAAACTTTTAATTGCTGCTTGTTGATTTATGGCGACATTTTGTTGAATTAGATCAACTTTATTTTGGAGGATGATGATTGATGATATTCTTAAGTTGCATAACTTCAATTGCAGCAAGATGTTCAGAGGTTTGCGGTTGAGGACAGCTCTCGTAAGCAGCGATAAGAAGTAAAGCACCATCCATGATTGCAGCTCCATTAAGCATGGTAGCCATGAGAATATCATGACCCGGACAGTCGACAAATGAGACATGTCTAAGAAGTTTCATCTTGGAGTGTTCGAAACCAGGCGCATCACACATTGGACTATCTTCCTTTCCACTGCCATATGCCCTGCAAAAATAATTGGCCTATTATGTCACGTACGAGAGACGAGACTACGAAATTGCGTGAATAACAAACCTACCTTAATTATGTCGAAATCAATCTGTACTGTACTAATTTTTGCAAAGTACGTATGAAAAGAATATAGAACATACCTATAACACAACGGTCGTGGGCAGCGTTCATCCTCGCATTTGTATATTTTCGCATTAGCGTATCCAAGCTTGATAGTGATATTACGCTCCAATTCGTTCTTAAAACGCACCGTCTGCAATAAACAGGCGAATCATATCATATCATATTATATCGTATGTTTTGAAGACCGAACAAGTGCTACGTAAGGTAGTTTAGTTTTGTGGATATAAATATAAACAACTAACAAACCTGAATTCCCGATATAGCTTTGACGACGGTTGATTTGCCATGGGCCACATGTCCGATCGTCCCTGAGAATAATATACATGAAATTACAGTTAGTCTTGTGCAAAACGGTTTTACACTAATATAATGTAAAATTGATCAAAAGAAAACCCTGTTAGTACGTAAAAGTGACTCTTGTGAAAACCCGTTTTACAATAAACTTGTTTAAAACCGTCTTAGTTGTTACACGAGTATTAGAAGAAAGTAATTACCTATATTAATTGTTGCTTGGCGAGAGATAACCTCTGGCGAAAGAGGATTTAGTTGCGTGACATCCAAGTTATTCAAATCTTGTTCCATTAAACGCACCATATTTAATCTCTGAATTACTGTTTGTATTTGTGTTATATTATATGAGTATATATATATACTCGTATATAATATGGAGGAGATTATTAGGAGACAAGTTTAGATAAATTGTGTTGTAAACTTGTAATTATTGATTGCTTGACTATATTATTATGAATATATGATATGACTATACCTTACTTCCTCCAATTCTCTAAGATCTTCCCCATTTCCTAAAACGACAAATTCACAAAGATCTTCCGCTTTCCTTATTTGTCTATCATTTGTGGTTATAATAACTTGTGACCCCACATTCTCTCTCTTACTTTCATTTACATTCACATATCATCATACCACTAAATATTTTCTCAAACCAATTGTGGAAAATCAGACTAAAGTTCTAACCTGACACAAATTAGAAAATACAATATTACCATATACACATCACAAATTCTCATTTGTGACGGACACTATCCGTCACAAGCTTAAAACGGATACCATATTCTCTCACAAAATACCCATCAAGGGTGAGTGGAGAGCACATGGGGGGTGCCCACCTTGTCCCCTCTACCCATTTCCTCTCACAAAATACCCGTCGCAAGATCCGATCCGTCGCAAGCAAGACCTATGTACCATATATGATATCTACTTATTTTCCTAATTCTAATAATACTTGGGCCCTGTTCTTTTGGGCTGAATAGGAGCTGAACTGAACTTATAGGAGCTGAACTGAACTTATAGGAGCTGAACTGAACTTATTGGAGCTGAACTGAACTTATAGGAGCTGAACTAAACTTATAGGAGCTGAACTGAACTGAACTTATAGGAGCTGAACTGAACTGAACTTATAAGAGCTGAACTGAACTTATAGGAGCTGAACTGAACTGAACTAAACTTATATGATCTGAACTTTTCTGAACTTAATTTTACTTAATTGAATAGAATTTATAGAATCTAAAATTTACTAAACTGAACTTTATTACATAAGGTAAGATAATAACATAATTCCAATTTATATACATTGGTTTGTTCAAATAGATTACTACGTTGACATCATCTTTATCTGTATCTTTATCTTTTGGAAAGAACTGTCATAAAAAAAAGTATACTCTAAAACATAAGGTAAGATAATAACATAATTCTGATTTATGTACATTGGTTTGTTCAAATAGATTACTACGTTTACATTACGATAAAAAAATAAATCACATATTACATCGTTTTCTAACCATCTATTTCCATATCATCATCTTTCTCATCACTTTCTTCTTTATCTTCACTATCACTCGTAACAACGAATTTATTGCCTCGCCAAATGTTTTTTACTATCTTGTTTCGTACCTTTAACATGGTTTTTTTCCGCTTATCATCAAACATGCCCAAATCTACTGTTCCTTGAATATTCACGTCATGTTGTATAATAGGTATTACAAGAGTATGCATCCTTAATTATAAAATTATGGAGTGTGAATGTATAAAACAATAATAGACATTTGATACTTTTGTGACATTCGGGGCATATTTTTTAACACCCACATTTTTTTCAAATGACCAAATGTCATTCCACTAATTAATGTCAAATGTTTTTATATCGGTTTTCATAAATAATATATTCCGTATAACTTTTCTGAACTTAATTTGTAAGAATTGAATTTTTCTGAACTGAACTTATAAGAGCTGAACTGAACTGAATTGAACTTATAGGAGCTGAACTGAACTGAACTTATAGGAGCTGAACTGAACTGAACTTATAGGAGTTGAACTGAACTTATAGGAGCTGAACTGAACTGAACTGAACTTATAGGAGCTGAACTGAACTTATAGGAGCTGAACTGAACTTAAAGGGGCTGAGTTTAAGTCCAAAAGAACAGGGCCTTGGTATACTATTTTCCTAATATACACGGAGTATTATAATATTATAATATCTATAAAGTATCTTCCTGAATAATGAGGGGTTGATGGCTTGTTGCTCTTTCATTTGGAAGAATATTTAGGCTCTATTTGTCAAACGGTAGATACAGATTCATAATTGCGGATAACGTTAGTAAAATACGATTAGCAGATTTTATTAGCTATTTTTACCATCAAAATACAAAAGGGTGTTTGGTAATTATCAGATTATATATGATAATTAGAATAATTTCATGTATAAATTGAATATATGATAATGCAATTTGCTGTTATTAGCCGCATTTCGAAAATAGTAGATGTCGCTCAATAAGCAATCAGAAAATAGTAGATGTCGCTCAATAAGCTATCAGAATATGATGTTACTAATTAGACTGGAATCTGCTAATATCAGTTAATATGTTTTTGTTTACCCAACAGAGCCTTAATTTTGGTTCAGCAGCTTAGGCTCGAATAGTTCCCATCATCTTTGTGTTTTAACAAGACGTGTTTTGAAACAAAAGGAACTTGGATATATGAAGGAAGACTGAAAGAGATAATATTCAAAAATACAAAAGCTTGCCGATGTTCCATAGCAACTGAGCAATGACTACACACATCTACATCTATGAAGAACCGCAAATTACAATTACTTTCGGTTGTATAAATAAAATATATCTGATGAATATACCCACGCTCGGCTTTGGGGGGGTTTCTGTAAAATTCAGCAGCTTATAAGGTAAGGACTTTGAAAATCATCTTCAGTATTCATCTAAATACGTGAGTAACATATCGTCTTTCTTTGACTTGCGCCTACTGAGCAATGCCTTGAGCAGACGCTTGCTTTTGCTGGGTTGTCGCTCGATGTCTTTTGGCTTCTCCTTCTCGTGGTGAATTCTCATAGAAACCGATTTCCACGCATCAGGCAGATACTGCAGATGTATATGTTTTCGATGTTTTTGATTATTAACTGGGTTTACAATTATAAATACCCCGGTTTAAAAAATCAACAATTAACCTCCCAACAATGGTTTCATACTTTCATAATAATATAATCACAGACAACTAAAAGACTTCAGCATGTTACCCATTAATTTGCATATTGAGAAAGTAAACCATAATACCATCAGTGTAACGGTAACCGTATCAAGAGACTGTCTCACATGAGAATCTGTGTAAATCCTATATTTAGTAAACTGTATACGAGTGTAAATTGTTTCCTTACCCGTTGCCTTTCAAGAGCGGTGTTTGGTGTTGTTGGCCTACTAGATTTTGGTGTTGCCGGCCTTGATGCAAGAGAACCAGAACGCAGAAGAGGAAACCGACGTGGTGAGAGTGACCGTATATCTGTTCATGTTTATAATACCAGAAACATACTTAATCAAGTGCCTTAAGAAGAACATTAAAAAATATACTATGTTTCTGCAGAATTTACCATCTTTCTTCGGAGTGGAGCCGGTAAAAGAGAATGAGCCTGGTAACCTAGAAGTTCGAGGAGAAGGTGAAATCGAACGTCCTCTTCTGGTTAATATTTAAAATAACGTTAGTAATTACATCAGCAGTTACAGTAAATTTTGGCTGTTACATCAGCAATTACAGTTACAGTAAACTTCGACTGTTATAAGATCCCAATTAAGATATACCTAGCCAAGGGCGGGGTTTCCTTGATAGTAGATGGAGTTTCTCTGACACTGGACGAGGTATCTCTGATCGTGGGTATTACAGCTGAACGATTAAACAACATACGGAGTACAAGATTAGTCAAATTACACATGTTTCAGAAAATGTTGACACAAAGCACAGCAGAGTATAAAAAAATAATCAACCAGTTCGAAATTGAAGCCAGTCATCTTCGTCTATACCACGACTTTTGAAATTTAGACTTGCAAGATTGCTGATGTTCATGCTCTGACCAGCTGTTGCCAAATTTCAGTAGTCAGAAATCAGAATACTTGGCTGTGTTACGTTACATGGACCAAAATCTCAAACTAGATATGCAAAATTAGATTCTTGCCTGGCAAAATGTATCGTTTATGGTATTTTGGTGCATCTATGATTGAAGATTGTTGTGCCATGCCTTCCCTATCGATATACTCTTGGCACGTACGTAATCTCTATGATAAAACAGCATAAAAAGAGATGGGTTAGTAAGTATGCACCAAATCAGCAAGCTTTCCTTGTTTGATGCGAATACACCATATCAGATACCTAATATACTCTTAATGGGATGTCTGGTATATGAAATAGATTTTAAAGAAGCGCCACAGAATGCGCTTAAATCGATTTACAATTTACTGGGATTGAGCAAAAATATTGTAACTCATTTTAACATTTAACCTCAAGAGTTGTGTGCTATGTTGAATTATTCTTTTTGGTTTTAAAAGGACCCAAGTGGATAATTATCTATAGCAGAAGCAGTGTCGTCAGGATGAAATAGACAACTTTCGAACATTAAGAGGGCGTTTGGTTCAGGAAATCAAGAAAGAGATAGGAAGGGAATAGAATGTGACTCCCTTTGATTAGTTTGCATGTTCAGTCAAACTAGGCAACTAATTGACAAAATTACCATAGCCACCTTATCACCACCACCAAAATCCATCCTCTACCAACAGCCACCCACTGTTAACCACAGTAAAGTCGCCGGAGACCCCACCATCGACGCCAGTGACTTGCCCTTTGCTTTTTCCACCCCTTCGACTGCCATTCCCACCACAAAATTACCCACGAAACGGCCGGAGAGCCAAACACACCACGTCCCCCAAGCCCCGTAACCCCCTCCCCACCCTTGAGAACATCAAATTTGGTGGTTTTGAAGGGTGAGGAGGAGGTTTTGGGGATTGGTGTAGGAGGTGGTGGTTTTGGTTTTCTGGTAGAGTGAAGGGCTGGGGAACATAGGTGGACAGTCGTCGGCACCGATGGGTTGCCGGCGACGATGACAGCATGGGGCAGGGACGGCAAATGATGTCAACGGCAGGGGAGGTGGGTTGTGGTTGGGCATTGGTAATGGATAAAGGGAATGGGAAACCTTGTGGTAGAATGGGGAATCATTTTGAGGGAATAGAAGGTAATGTTAAACCTGAAAATGGGTCATGAGTTGTAAGAAAACAACATCAAACTATCAAAGGGAACCATACAGTTTTATTCCCCTACCCTTTCCTGAAGACCCGAACCAAACACCCCCTACGTGAATAATCAACTAAATACATCTACACATATTTTCGTAATGATGTTCTCATAGGTATAGTGTAATTGAAGGGCATCTCATGTAACGATGTTGTCATTGGTTGAACTTAATAACTGTTAGAGCATCAAGTAATTTTACCAACTAGTCAACTACACTCTCCTGATTACCACTCTCACCCCCTCATTTCCCACCTTGTAATTACTGATTGGAATCCATAGCATTGTCCCTATGATTATATGATTATATCCACCAAAATATGAACTATGTTCAATCTTCGATTTGGAAAACGTTGAGAGTGGTAGTAGGGGGTCACACTAGTAATGGTAGTTGACTAGTTGCTGTGAAAAAATGTAACTGAAAGAGGAACTAAAGTTTTTCAACACTTGATGACCCAATGTCGTAGTTTTGACTTTTGCACGCAATGATCAGAATTTTAAACCATTGTGTACACTATAAACAAGGAAAACATGATTTACCTGTTCAATGCATGATACACGTAATTCTGTCCCGGAAACTTCTTCGACCTGTTCATCAAGAAAATCATTTACTTTGTAGGTCACAGAACCCAAATGATCTACGGTGTTGACCAGAGCTTTGATAGCATACTCCTTTAATGTATCAATCACTCTGAAATGGGAATCACAAAATAGTAACCCTAAGTAACATAGACAAAGATCTTTCAAAATAGAAAATGTTGCAGTGATGAAGTGAGCCTCACAATTGTTTTTGGTCATCACTAGTGTAAGATAACTCAAAATACTCTGCCGCTGAGTAAAGCTGGCTTCGCAAATTCTTCAAGTCCTGAACATAACGTAACGGACAAAGTTGATGAATTCTTGGACTAAATATATGTACATGATAAGTTATAACAACTACAAGCGAAGCCATGAAACCTTTAGATTAACAACTCAAGTCCTTATAATAAGGCACTGAAGTTTATACTACATCAATACATCCATCCCAAATTTGTAGTCCTCATTTGAAATCGATGTATAAATGATGTTAGCTCTGACCATTAATATCTCCAATTAATGTAGATACAGAGTAAACTTATGATATTTGATCAATCATACAATTTTCATACCATCCGTTTTTTGAAAGTGGTAAATGGGATGGGGGCAGTAAATACTAGCATCAGAGGAACCATCGAATATTATGAAAAAAATATATTGGTATAAGTGTACAACTCAACATCATGTGACGATCAAAGTCAAATAATGACAATATAAATGGGAGGGGGCAAACTAGTCCAAGTTTGAAAGACTACCTTAAGGCTGTCCGCAAAAAGCAAACTTTCTTGCATAGACGTTTCATCGTAGTTGGATGATTGATGATGAACCGGCAGAGTGGTGGCAGTACTCAGTGTCACCATGGAGGCAAACGCCAAACCTCGGAATTATTTGTTCTGCAAAACCACTCCTTTTTACACAATTTGCCGAAACCAAAGAGAAAATACAAGCATCATCATAAATCACAAAGGAAAGTTTAAACAGAACAATGAACTCTAATATACGGTACGATTACGAGTTACGCTAAAACCCGTTTGAAGTAGATGTAGTAGCTGCAACAAAAACAGCCACAAAACAAATAAAAAAGACGATAAAAGATAGGGATTAAGGTCATGACTGGTTTAGCATGATGAATATAAAATTGATATGGTAAAGGAATGTTGTGTACACATAATCACTTATTTTCAGCAAAACATGCTTAAAAAGCTTGTATTATACAATAACACAAATCATTGTTTAAGATTGGCATATCCGTCTTCAACTTAAAACGGGTCAAATAAGCTAAATAATTATCCATATTTCTGTACTACCCACAACAGAAAATCATAGCAAACCTCAAGTATTTCCCCTTTAACAGATTTAAATTAATCTAAACAGCTCAAATTGTCTGAATCTTCACCAACACTCATTTTTAAAAGAGGAACATAATACAATCATTAATTATTCCTATAATCATTTTGAGTCAGATAAAGTACATGATTATTCAAACCCTATTGACCCATTTTCAAAATCAGTTGAATTCCTAAATTACCCTTTTCTCCAACAGTCACATTACAGTCAAACAAATTATGATCTTCTCAAAGAAACAAGCAATTTCCAACTACTTACCATTTACCAATTTAATTCAATAACAAAATTAATCATATTTTGCCAAAATACAACAAACCCAACTCCAAAGTTTCAAAATTTCATACCAATAAGTATTAACAAGCTAGCAGGGGCGCTCGACAATGAAATTTTGTCGAGTTTACCTTATGACATTACTCGCTCGCCCCTACAAATTAGTCGCCTCTAAATTCAAATCCTGGCTTCGCCACAAACAAAAGCTCATACTTTTTATACTAATAAATAATTAAAACAAAGTTTAATTGAGAAACAAACCTGGTTTCTGTATAGTGTTCTTGTAAATAATAAGATGGGTAGTTCCAAAATCACATAAAGTTTTAATCTTTATGCAAAGAAATTATGAAGGAAACAAAAATGGAAGATGGGTAGTTCCAAAATTAGAGGAATAACCAAAAGACACAAAAAAAATTGCAATTAAAATGAAAGAAATAGGAGGGTCATGTAAGTTATGTAATGCAAGTTCCTAATTTTGTTTGGTGTGACTACAATAAACCCACCTAAGAAAATGACAAATGAAAACAATTGGAAAATTGAAAGTATTGAAAGTGTAGAGTTTAGACTATAGAGAGACAAATGTGGAGTTTTTAGAGGGGTGGGGGTTTGTTAATAGGGGATGAAAATTTGGGGTTAATTTGTGCTTTTTAGCATCGAATGCGGAGTGATTGGATTTTTAATTATCCAAAGTTTATGTGTATTAGTCAAACTGAGTTCAAGATAGTAGACAACTACATATCGTCTAGTTTGAGAGAGGTTAAGTTAGCCAATCGTGTTACTGAATATGGGTAATATCCGTTGCAAACTGAACATGGATAGTATCCCTTTTAGAATATGTAAACGGGACTTGCTCTCCCCACTTGCATATTATGGATGACTTTATATATCCGTCTTCAGCTTGTGACAGATAGTAGTGCCGTTTTCAATGAGAATTTATGTTAAGTTAATACTTCTCCCAAACTCGTTTGTGACGGGTTTATTCGTCAAAAGTTTATGACGGGTCAAATTTTACCCACATGACTAGGAAAATATAAGTAATTTGAAATTTCTAAGGTTTATCTAATCTACCTAGGTGAGAAATACTTGACTTGTTAGATATTTATTACTAAGACTTACCGAGTATTTAAAGTTCTCTACGAAAAAAGTTAGTACTTATAGTAGGTCATTAGGACCTTGTGTTTATGGGATTTGATTTTGCTAAATAGTTCTAAATCAAACTTATAAAAGCTTTTTTTTTTTTTTTGAATTTATTGGAGTAGACTGAACTTATAAGAGATGAGCTCAACTTAGAGCATCTCCAATGATTTAGCTTGAAGACTTGCTTGCAATTTTAGAAAATTGCAAGCTAGTAGCCCAACTATTGAAGTTGTTCATGTAGATTACCTTATCTCAAATGGACCCACACAATTTTTGAGGTACCAGCTCCATGGAGCTAGTTGCTTGACAGAACGCACATGACAATATAACCAATTGGAAAATAGTTATCTCATTAATAAAGTTTTAATTTTATGATGAAAATTTGGAAATTGAATAAATTAATAGAGAAGTATGTTAAGTGGGTCCAATCAAGCTACTAATAAGTTGGTTAATCCATTGAAGTAAATTGTAGCTTATATGAATTAAAAATATATATGAATTATGCTTAACTTTTCTAAACTGAACTGAATTATAAAAGTTAAACTTAAATATAAGATTTAACTTATAAGAGCTTAACTTTTCTAAACTGAGTTTATAGGAGTTGAGTTGAACTTAAAAGGAGTAACTTAAAGTCCAAAAGAACATGGCCTAAGTGTTGAGCTGGTAGAATGGTGTTTAACAAGTACTTCGGTATATCACGTATAATTCCTGTACTATATGTAGACCTGATTAACAGGTTGGGTTACTTTCGAATTTCTAAGAATTTGGGCCAGATCGAGTCATTTTTGAATCTATTATGTTTCAGTCTCGGTCATTTGTTTAGCATTTTCATTTTAAAGTGTTTCACTCATTTGTTTTACTTTTTATATTATGAATGTATTCTATGAGTAATTTGAACACACAATGAGACTCTTATTTACTTGTCATCCAATAAATATAACCACAAACGATCCCGTCTCCTTTCCTTGGTATTTGTGCTAAAAGCAAAGGTAAACAAAATATCGGAACGAAAGGAGTAATATTTTTGAATCATATTGATTTTTTTTTTAGTTTAATGTTTAAGCAAACAAAGTAAAAAACTTTATAATAAAACTCATAATTTTTAAAATAATACTCGAAAAATATATTAATAAACCCAAAAATTATACCAATTACACTCATACTACTTACTAGTTAAGCATTATTCAACTTTTGAGTTAAGTGGAGCATAAACTTGTAGATAACCTTTTGGTGGGTCTCTTTTATTCGTGTTATTAGTATTGATTTTCCTCTCATGGATGTTGTTCAACGTTTCATGGTTTGTTAGACCTACTTTCGTGTGGAATGGAAAAGGGTGTTTAGTTTGCAATGTCAATTGTAGTTCACAATTAGGAATGTTGATAGTTACAACTTACTAGTTCTTCCCTTTTTCTTTCGTCTCTTTTCTTCAAATTCCTACCTCTAATTACTACTATGGCCACTTATATCCAATAATTTAGATTTTGACACATTGGATTACTACTTGTTTAAATCATATAAACTGTTCTATACCATATTGAAACGAAGTCTGTTAGGATATTAAATCATCGATTTGATTTTAACCATTAGATTAAATATATGATTGAACTAAACTCATAATCGTGAAAAAACAACACTTCGATTTGATCGGTCGGTAATTTGAGTTACAGAACCATGTAGGTTTGATAAATAAACACTACTGAGTATGTCATTCGTACAAGCTTACAATATCAATGCATTACATTAAGGGGTCGTTTGGTTCAATGAATGAACTCTAATTCCAAGGAAGTAGTAATTCACATGATTATTCATTTCACATGAATTGCAAAAATGTCGTTTGGTTGGAATGCGGGAAGTGAGTTCCATAAGAATTCCCACTTACCTAGGGGGCCTAGGTAAGCAACTTCCCCCATGATGGAGGAATTGAAGTTCCTATGGAACTCTAATTCATGGGATTTGGAGCAAACACAAACAACACAACAATTTTACAAATCCCATGAATTACAATTCATGTGTTTTAGAATGGGTAACCAAACAACCCCTAAGTGTACTCGACAAAAAATGTTGGGGAAAGGGTAAGAAAGTAAAAGAATATATTTGAGAAATCTATCTCACCGGGATACTAATAGACTTTGGTTTTAGTTCCATTGACAAAATTAACCGCGATAGAGAGTTATTTGAATAACTATAGTTGAAAAGTTAATGGGAAAAGTAGGCTGAATTTTAATAGTACAAGTCCAGTAGATTTTTTTTTGGCAACGGTAAAGAAAGGTTTTTACATATTAACAGCCTTTTTAGCTAGGCTATGAGCAATTTTATTTAGGGAACGAGAGATAAAACTAAAATTTAAACAATGAAAAGAAAAGCTAATTTGCCGAATGACTTCTAAGATCCCATGGACGTCATGATGGTCCTCTTCATAGCCGAAAATCTGGAGGAGTAGTTGTAGGCAATCGGTGAGAACATGTGCATGGTAGAGATTCCGAGATAAAGCCCAAGGACTTTTTTTACACCGATTGCTTCAGCCTGCAAAGCTCCTTATGACCAGAAACTCGTACAATCATGATATAAAATTGAACCATTTTCATATGCGACCCTTCCAATAGCAGATTTGAGACATGGGAGCCAACTCGCATCCACCTTAATCCTAATTTTGGCACGGTGAGGCCGAGGAAATAAAGGTGATAGGGAAGGAGTTTCTTAGCATCTCTTTCTATAAATCATGATTATAGCCTTTGTTAGGAGATCTTGGCTAATTTTGGCGAAAAGCCGCTATGACTAAAGCGGCATTTTCACGCTGACGATAGGGGAAAGAGTTCCTAAACACGTAGTAGTTTTTGGTATACCAATTAAATGCATCGTAAGATAGCGATGAAATTGATGATTTGATCATCTGCATTCTTTATTCCTGAAAAAACAAAAGATAGCTAGTTGATGATCCAAGAAATCAAATCTATGTGATTGTCATTATCAACTCGAATACCCAACGAGCGTAGATGAGCTCCAAATTAGTAGATTGCATTTTGTTACTAATTTGAGATTTGCTTGGGAATAAATTGAATTCAAATTTGCTTTTTTTCTCTAATGATCATTTAGGAGATGATCAAGTACATTTTACCCCTTTAGTGTAATGAACAACGACTTTTTATTAAGTTCGTAATTTATCATACTTTTATTACTAGTAAATACTTACGGAGTAATAGTTATTTTTGTTTGATATCATTCTCACACATAAATCCAATACTTAATTGTTCGGTTCGGAACGAACCAATGAACAAACCTGTTTGGATTGACATTAGTCATTATTTTCCTTTCATGTTGTTTAGGGCTTTATGGTTTAGTACCTATTGTGGTTCATAAGTTATACCACCAATTGTATTACAACTAATAATATAGTTTTTGGACTTTAATTATAATAAAGTTTTTGAGTTTTAATTTTAAACATTATGATCTTTGTTACAATAATCTTAATTCGTTCACTTAAACATTTAGATAATAAAAAACATTACAACTAAACTCAGTTAAATTTGAGTTTTGACGTCAAATTATGTGTAACTTATAAACTTTAAATCTCTGGAAAAAAATTAAATACACATAATAATTAAGATCAGTCAGGTTTAAAATGGTTGTACAATGTTATTGCACAACGTGGTATAATCTTGTTTGTGGTGTGGGAATAGTGTAAGCAGTGCTCGAAGGTTTGACAATGGCAAGGATGATGGGATGTAAAAATATTATCATGGAGAGTGATTGCTCGGAGCTCGTTGAAGCATTTGAAGAAACACATGCAAGGCTGAAGCGAGTTTTATTTTCTCTTGATGAATTTTATTTGTGATAGATTTCATAAACGTGTTCTTATTGATGATAATAATATCGTGTTTTTTATCTGAATATATAATATATATCCATATTTATAGTATGAATAATTTACCTAAACTAAGATACCAAATAATATCTTATACGGAGTATATCTTATTAATATTCTATCCTAATATTTATCAAACATATCTTAATATTATCTCATATGACTACATATGAAATCTTATTTCTTAATACCCTCCCTCAAACTTATGGTAATTTGACTAAATTTCCATGAGTTTGAAAATACAATAATTAATAAGAGAAAAAAAAAATGTCGACTTTTCCTTGTCTTCATAATCTTCTTCTTCATCAGTGCGTATACGACCCGTCGGCCATGATAGGTGCGTAACTCGCCAGTATAATGCGTAATCATCTCGCCAGTTAAGATAAGTGCGTAACTCGCCAGTATAATAATGCGTAATCAACTCGCCAGTCAAGATAAGTGTGTAACTCGCCAGTACATACGGATGGGTAACAACCTACCCACTCATATAAATCATGTCTAATGATATATAACTACGTAACTCGCCAGTTCATACAAAGGAGTAACCATCTACCCACTCATATAAATAAATACTCATGACATACGACATAAATATAATCAATAGGCCTCGTCTCACGACACGAGGAGAGCCAAATACGAACATGACTCGAATTTTGGGGAAATAGACCCACACAATTTACGGCTAGCAAACTGCACTAGAAAACGCACACGACACACCGAACCGTGCGGTATAATTAGTAACTTTACCCGTCTGAAGAACAATATATGTATTCACTCAGACCTTCAAGCAAGTTGCAATCATACTCATGCAATCACCATGCTTAAAAACAACACCATAAACCAACATCTTTTTTTTTTGAATAGTACAAATACGGACTGATTGAATCATAACGTAGCAATTTTTTTTTCATGAAGATAAATTAGATAGTATATAACGAAATCCCGCCGGTAGGTTTCTTACATTATGAACTCACCGACGAGGTAGCGGAAGCGATTTTTGTAGAGTCCTCTAGGAAATAGGCTCCGATACCATGATAGATTTCATAAACGTGTTCTTATTGATAATAATATCGTGTTTTTTATCTGAATACATAATATATACCCATATTTATAGTATGAGTAATCTACCTAAACTAGGATACCAAATAATATCTTATTTATCTTATTAATATCTATCCTAATATTTATCAAACATATCTTAATATTATCTCATATGACTACATATGAGATCTTATTCCTTAATAATTTATTATGTAATAACTTTGATCGAGTCATTTGTGTAAGAATTATTATATTATTATTTAATTCTCTATTATGTGGACCTAATTACTGATGTTAGTTGCCTTAATTAAATAATGGTTAAATATATTGTTTCGGGTTTTAATAGGAGTCCTAGTTTAAGTGGATTACGGTTAATGTTTACAGGCCATTAACATACAGACCCACTTATTCTATTAAGCCCCTCCTGCCACCTCTCTATATAAGGACACCTGTTTGAGCTTTAACCTAATTCATTCATATCAGCAACACACATAAAGAAAGTGAATTAGAGAATAAGGAAGGCAGGAGAAGGCAAAGCAATAAGGGTTTATTCTTTATCTTTCTCAAGTAACTTTATTATCAGATCTGATGGCTGCACCACGTAAGTACCTTTCAGTAATTATTGCTTTAATCAAGATCCTATAAGTTATGTTTACATGTGGTATCAGAGCATGGTTGTGATATAGTTGTAATTCTGATTAATGTTCTAATTATGTTTTTATGAATGAATTTAATGTTTTAATCATGATGTTGTAACATTCATTCATAATTGATTGTATACCCTTATGATAGATATTGTATCCTTATACCATAATCGTTTCCGCTGCCCTAATCGAATGACTTCGTTTTTAACTGATCTATGTTGATTACGGTATGATTTATGATGAATTTATGTTCTGACTAATTCGATTTGAATGATTATTATGTTTTTTATGCGTTTGATTATCGTCTGATCTTTAACCTACTCGATCGAGCTAAAGCTTCACTTGATCGAGGAGGTTTATTCTTGTTGTTGCTCGATCGAGCTTATTGTTTACTCGATCGAGGTTTCTCTGCTTTGCTGTTGCTCGATCGAGCTAACTGTTACTCGATCGAGGCTTTTCTGTTATTGCTTTTGCTCGATCGAGCTGATGGTGTACTCGATCGAGTGGTTCCGTTTTGCCTTGTTCTCGATCGAGCTAAAGTTTTTCTCGATCGAGATGCTTTGTTTATTTTTCCACTCGATCGAGCTGCTGTTTTACTCGATCGACGACTTCCCGTGCTGTTTCAATACTTATCGTCTGTTTTTACCGTATACTTGTATAATATTATGTCGTTATGCTTATAGAATTAATTTTTAGCGTACATTCTTATTATATATCAATTATACATTAATTATATCTTGTGTATCGATCAAAGGAGACCTCCGCATTATGACGTGTTGAAATTCACCACAGTGAATTCATCTCGTACGCGATAAGATCTCATAATGTATTTAAATTGGGCATTCACATTATGTTGATGTTCACCACATTGGACTCAAATTATGCAGTGAATATCCGACTAAGCATCTAATGGGGTGAAATAACTCGTATTAAGGTTTTACCCACAGGTAACCTAACATTAAAGAAAAACACCCGATAAAGAGAGTATTCTTGATTATGTAATTAAGCATGCGTAGGTTGTCCACAGATATTACACATTGCCTAATGAATGTTTATAAGTTACTCATTTAAGTTTCAAGTCTTAGTCATAATTGCTATTGTGTGATAAACTCAAAGCCTAATGTTCTGAGCATTGTTCATAATGCAGTACCGTTGCAAAGCTCCCTCAATAACTGTGTCCAAGCAGTGCCACAACTTGATGGTACTAATTACTCTGAATGGAAGGAGCATCTCGAGTTCTATTTAGGTATTCTTGAACTTGATCAGGTGCTTACTGGAACAGCTCCTGCTGAACCAGCTGAAGATGCGAGTAAAGAAGTACTTGATGAGTATAACTGGTGGAAAAAATGTGACAGTCTTTGCTTAAAGTTTTTACGACTTACCACTGCACAAAACATTAAGTCCTCCATTTCGGAGACAGGCTGTACTACAGCCAGTAAGTATATGGAAATCATTAAGGAACGCTTTCAGACTACCGATAAAGCGGTAGCTGGAAGACTTATGTCTGAACTTACCACTGCTAAGTATAATGAGAATGTTACCACCATGCAGCAACATGTGCTGCATATGACGAATCTGGCAGCTAAGTTGGGAAAACTGGGCATGAAAGTTTGATGTGGAGTTTGTCGTCGGGACTGCTATCAAACAATATTTATAAGCCAACAATACTAGCTAATGAAGCTAGTGGTAAGTCGGGTGTCGAATTCACAGGGAGGACTATTGTTTAAACGGATGTAGGGTGTCTAGTGTTCAATTCTATGGTGTTTACAGTTTTGAGGGGTTGAGTTTAGAGAGAAACAAAATCTAAATGATAAACAAAAGACCAAAGCTTAATAACCAACAAATGCTTAATGAAAGGAAATGTAAAATCAATAGAGAAAGAAACTAGGGTGTGTCGGGACTGTCGATATTGAGTCGGGAAATGGGTGTCAAGGTAATGCATCGGTCTCGGGTGGTAACTATATTACTTTGTAGGTCTCAACAGTCACCGCCTATTTGAGATTGACAGCCTGTGCCCTATTTACTTGGTCGGTCTCATAGGGTTGTGCTCCGGCGTAGGGTAGAGAGCGGCCGCTAACTAACTTACGTGATGAAACAATCAAAGAGGCGAGCCAAAACAGTTTAATTAACAAGTCATTGCCCTAATCAATATCGATTCGTCCCTACCCTAGTATGGAATTTAGCTACTCATGGTGATAGATCTTAAGCAAAACAAGAAGACACAGGATGATATGGCAAGATTCATGGTCGAGAAACGTACAAACATGAACGAAAATGACAGAAAACGAAATAAAACTGAATCAGAACCTGAATTAGGGCAAAAACAAGGAGGATGCCGATCGGTATAAGGCTATGCCGATTGGTATAGTGTTGTAAATGATCGAAAACGAAAACGAAATTACTTCTAAATGAAATGGAATTACATAAATGAAAAATGGGAAATTGCTTTAGATCCGTGACAAGGGATCTGTGCTGCGGTGGTGAGATTCCCTGGCACTCTCTTCACTTCTCCTTCATATAGAGTTAGGTTTTCTCTAATTTGGGCCTGATCTCGCGTCCTAGTGGCTTGGGCTTCGATAAGCTCGAGTCCCTTCCCCAACAAAGCGTGCCCCGTGGATTAGAGAGGTAGTTGGACCATCCCTCTAGGCTCCCACCGATCGGTGGGCTTGTTCATTTTTGACGATCGGTGGATGGGTCTTGACGATAGGTGTGGGCTTGAATTGTCCTCTATAGGTCTTCATTTGATAGTTCAAGGTAGATGTGGGCTCCCACCGATAGGTGGGCTTGTATGAAGTGTCCACAGGGCTTAGGAAGAAGTGGAAAGGGCCCCCAGGATGTCTCTGACGATCGGTGGTAGGCCAATTGGCCCTTGGACGATCGGTGGGAGGCATCACCGATCGGTGGCACTGTTAAATTCCTGCACCGCGCACTGAACTTAAAACGTCCGCCATTTCTTCGTTACTTGGTGGATTCTGGCGTTCTTGGTCTCATTCCGAAGCTAAGAAAGAGATCTATCTTATCCAACTTGAATCGCCTCAATCACATATCTAGAACTCAATCTATTTCCCTTCAAACTATCCAAAATGCATCCAAAAGCACCCCGAGAAGTCCTAAACCTGCAATTGAGGAACAAAACATACCAAAGTAGCATAGGCGAGGGATATGGCATGAAATCGGCCCAAATAAGCTATAAGTAAGACTGAAATGGGGGCGAATAAGTGTGTAAATGTGCATATAAAATATGCACATCAAAGTTGAGGATCCATTCCTTGCCCAGTTTATAATCAACTCACTGCCAGATAAGTTTGATGCTTTTCACCTTCATTACAACACCGTTAAAGAAATTTGGAGTGTTAATGAATTGACCAATAAACTGGTTCAAGAAGCATCAAGAATCAAACAGAAAGATGAGGTTGATGCCTCAAGTAAGAATGGTGGTTTACCCCAGGCACATCATGTGCATCATGCAAGCGGGAAATCTAAAGGTAAGTTTGGAAACAGGAAGGGCATCAAGCCAAGCCCTTCTGATAAACCGTCTGCATCTGGCGTAAAGAAGGAAATTAAGAAGCAGAAAAGTTGCTTTTTCTGTAGAAAACCTGAGCACTTTCAGCAAGACTGCATAAAGCGTAAGAATTGGTTCGAAAAGAAGGGTAAGCATTTGGCTTTAGTATGTTTCGAATCAAATTATGTTGAAGTTCCTTCTAACACTTGGTGGCTAGATACAGGCTCTAATGTACACATTTCGAATTCCTTGCAGGGATTCCTTATGACAAGAACCATAAATCCAAATGAGGCCTCCTTATACATGGGGAATAAAGAAAAAGCCTCAGTAGAAGCCATTGGAAGATTTAGCTTGGAATTAAGCACTGGATTTAAGTTGATTTTGGAGGATACACTTTATGTTCCCTCCTTCGGACGCAATTTAATTTCAGTTTCTAAGTTAGATAATAGTGGTTTTAAATTATGTTTTGGACAAGGTTGTTTCAGTATGTATCGAGACAATATTTATGTTGGTTCTGGAATTTTAGAAAACGGATTATATCGTATTTATTTAGATGAATTGTTTTCAGAATCTCTTTGTGTTTCTCATAATGTTTCTCTGCATAATAATGTTGGTTCGAAACGTGGAAGATCTAATGAAAGTTCCTCCTTCTTGTGGCATAAACGTTTGACCCATATTTCAAGAGAAAGAATGAACATATTGGTTAAAAACAATATGTTACCTTCTCTTGATTTTACGGATTTTGGGACGTGTGTGGAATGCATTAAAGGTAAGCAAACCAAACACACCAAGAAAGGGTCCACAAGAAGCACTGCGTTATTAGAAATTATACATACAGACATTTGTGGTCCTTTTGATGTTCCCTCCATGAGCGGAGAGAAATATTTCATCACATTTATCGATGATTATTCACGTTATTGTTACCTTTACCTTTTGCATGAAAAATCTCAATCAGTAAACGCTTTAGAGGTTTACATTAAGGAGGTGGAAAGGCAATTGGGGAAGAAAGTGAAAATCATAAGGTCAGATAGAGGTGGTGAATATTATGGCAAATATGATGAATCAGGACAACATCCTGGTCCCTTTGCAAAACTCCTTGAAAGTTTGGGTATTGTCCCTCAGTACACAACTCCTGGTTCTCCATGGATAAATGGTGTAGCTGAGAGGCGTAATCGAACCCTATTAGAGGCTGTAAGGACAATGATGAGTAATACCAACTTACCCATGAAGTTGTGGATGCATGCCCTTATGACTGCTGTGTATGTTGGAAACCGAGTTCCCAGTAAGGCAGTTTCAAAGACACCATTTGAACTGTGGAAAGGGTGGAAACCGAGTCTTCAACATTTGCATGTATGGGGATGCCCAGCAGAGGCACGCATTTATAATCCACATGAAAGGAAACTCGATCAAAGAACCATTAGTGGGTTCTTTATCGGCTATCCAGAAAAGTCTAAAGGGTATAGGTTTTACTGTCCTACACACAAAACAAGAATTGTGGAAACCGGAAATGCCAAATTCCTTGAGAATGGCGAAGTTAGTGGGAGTGATCAGGTAAGGGATGTCATAGTCAATGAAGTTAGGGTGGCAATTCCAGCTTCTTTGCCCCCAATTTCAATTGATGAAGTTCCACATAATGATAATGTTGACCCAGTCAATATTGTGGAACCTAACGTTGATGACCCTCCACTCCTGAATGATAACATTGCCACTGAAGTTGTTGATACAGCCCCTGAAATAGTATTAAGAAGGTCCACAAGACCTAGAAAGCCAACTACTTCAGATGACTATGTATATCTACAACAATGTGAATTTGACATTAGTATTGATAATGATCCGTTTACGTTTTCACAAGCTATGAATTGCAATGATTCCGATAAATGGATTAATGCCATGAAAGAAGAGATGGAGTCTATGGCTAAGAATGAGGTCTGGGAGTTGGTCAATTTACCATTAGGTCATAAGGCTGCCGGCTGCAAGTGGGTCTTTAAGACCAAGCGCGACTCCTCGGGTAATATTGAACGACATAAAGCCAGACTGGTAGCTAAAGGCTTTAATCAGAAAGAAGGCATTGATTATAATGAAACCTTCTCTCCAGTTTCTAAGAAGGATTCATTACGGATCATTTTAGCTTTTGTAGCTCATTTTGATTTAGAGCTACATCAAATGGATGTGAAAACGGCATTCTTGAATGGGAGTTTGGAAGAAGAAGTCTACATGGCTCAGCCTGAAGGCTTCATTATTGATAGCAAAGAGGACAAGGTCTGTATATTAAAGAAGTCCATTTATGGACTTAAGCAAGTTTCTCGAAAATGGTATATTAAGTTCCATAATACCATTACCTCTTTTGGGTTTCAAGAAAACACTGTTGATCAGTGTATATACCTGAAGATCAGTGGGTGTAAGTTCGCATTTTTGGTCCTATATGTCGATGACATACTTATTGCAAGCAGTGATTTGGGACTATTACGTCAAACTAAAGATTTCCTATCAAGCAACTTTGAGATGAAAGATATGGGAGAGGCGTCCTATGTGATCGGGGTGGAAATATCTCGAGACAGATCACAAAGGACATTAGGGTTGTCTCAGAAAGCCTATATCAGTAAAGTTTTAGAAAGATTTAACATGGTAAAATGTAATCCCAATGATGTTCCTATTCAGAAAGGGGATAAGTTCAGCTTAAGTATGTGTCCTAAGACTGAGCTAGAACGAAATACCATGAAAAACTTTCCTTATGCATCTCTGGTTGGAAGCTTAATGTATGCGCAGGTCTGTACAAGACCTGACATAAGTTTTGCAGTAGGTATGTTGGGTCGATATCAGTCCAATCCTGGAATGGGTTATTGGATATGCTGACTCAGATTTTGGTGGATGCATGGACTCAAGGAAAATCACTTTTGGTTATGTGTTTGTTTTAGCTGGGGGGAGCAATCTCCTGGAAAAGTGCTAAACAAATAATTATTGTCTCATCCACTATGAAAGTTGAATTTGTAGCGTGCTTTGAGGCTACTATTCAAGCTTTATGGTTGCGGAATTTTCCTTCAGGGCTTAGCATTATGCATTATGTTGCAAGGCCGTTGAAAATTTATTGTGATAATACCGCAGCTGTCTTCTTTTCGAAGAATGACAAGTATTCTAAAGGAACAAAGCACATGAAATGAAATACTTGTCAGTTAAGGAGGAAGTTCGGAAAAACACTGTGTCAATTGAGCACATTATGACTAGTGCTAATATAGCAGATCCTTTAACTAAGGGATTACCTCCAAAGACATTTTTGAAGCATGCTATTGATATGGGTCTGGAGGATAATCATTAAGGGTTTTCGTTTATGTTTGGATCATGCTAGTGCTTTGTAATTATGACACTTATGTTTTGATTAATCAACTTATGTTTTATTGTGATGATGATTTCCGAACGATTTTCTGTATCGTATTATTGTTATTGTATACATTATTGTTGCACGATTTACAGAATTAGTCATTTTCCTCAAGGACATTATTTGGAGATTATGTTTGCTCCTTGTACAGACTGGTTATTCTAAGTGATTGGTCTGTAGTACATGGAAGGACCACTTCTCTTTTATAGTAGTGTCTCCGCCATGACTCAACCAGTTGTTCAGGGATAATCAGGGTAATTAAGATAAACCCATTATGTATTCATTTAACCGTCTACGCGCCTTATGTTATAATTAAGCGTGACATTATGTTTTAATCAGTAATATGGTCCAAGTGGGAGAATGTAAGAATTATTATATTATTATTTAATTCTCTATTATGTGGACCTAATTACTGATGTTAGTCGCCTTAATTAAATAATGGTTAAATATATTATTTCGGGTTTTTAATAGGAGTCCTAGTTTAAGTGGATTACGGTTAATGTTTACAGGCCATTAACATACAGGCCCACTTATTCTATTAAGCCCCTCCTGCCACCTCTCTATATAAGCACACATGTTTGAGCTTTAACCTAATTAATTCATATCAGCAACACACATAAAGAAAGTGAATTAGAGAATAAGGAAGGCAGGAGAAGACAAAGCAATAAGGGTTTATTCTTTATCTTTCTCAAGTAACTTTATTATCAGATCTGATGGCTGCACCACGTAAGTACCTTTCAGTAATTATTGCTTTAATCAAGATCCTATAAGTTATGTTTACAATTTGGTCATTTGTTAGTCGAAAATCGAATAGAGTGGCACATGAGCTAGCTCATTTCGATGGCATGAGGTTTAAGAAAGCGGATATTGATGTACTCTCTCGATGCTAATAGCAAAATTTGTATTTAAATCCTGCCAAGATTATACTAATATCAGTAGGTCTCCTTTGTGACGGGTCGGACCTTGCGACGGGTTTTTCCTCTAACAAAATGGGTAGAGGAAACATGTGGGGCACCCCCCATGTGCTTCCCCTTTTCCCTTAAATGGGTCATTTGTGAGGGGAAGTGGTACCCGTCGCAAGCTTGTGACGGATACTGCCCGTCACAAACAAGAATTTGTGTACTAATATAGCCCTAGTGGATTCCATTATTTATACCCAAAAATAATGAAACACAAGGAAGAATAAGTAGCTAATGACGTTCGTTATTATTTGGGCACATAATAATGATTATCATTGATTCCCTTTGGATACACTGATATAAGTGATAACTGACAACTGAAGGCTCTTGCCTTCTCCAACGATCTATCACAAAAAGCTAAACGCAAACACCAACCCACATAATGTCACACACCAACCCATTTATATGCCCTCAAAAATTTCATTTTCCTTGACATCTCTTTTGACATGGATAATTGGATATTCCATATATAACTTAATTAGATATGGTAATTTACCCGATTCAAATGACCTGATCCGTAATTGACCTGACATCCGAATTGAGTGATTCAGGATTGAACCATAACCCAAATTGATGCGATTAATATGAACTTACCCGAATGTTAGTTGTTGCACTCAGGCCATTAGTTATTCATAAATAATAACTTGATCTGATAATTGTATATCCGAAAATGGTCTGAACTCGAACTAACCTGATCCAAATTAACCTGATTTGAAAATTTGTGGATGCTCATCTTATTTCTTAACCATGAGGTAAGGTGCTTCATCCTTAGCTTGTCCATGAGAAATTGATAATGGAGAAATTTTTTTGTAGCTATTTACCTCTTCGTGAGAGTAACTGTAACAAGTGGTTTTACACACATATTAGTCGAAATGGGACATCACAATTCACACACAAGAAAAAATCCAAAAATGGAGTTCAAGAGACTTAGAAAACTGAAAACTAATTACCTCATAACTAAAGTTCAGATTTATTGTGAGATTTTTTATTTACAAGATAATTAACTAGAAATCACTAGATAGGTATGTAAAATATAATAAATATTTCTAATATCTTTCATTACATTTAGTTTTTTAATGTTTGTTGTGTGTTTTATGTCGTTAAAATTTTCCAATACATATTAGTAAAAATTCAAAAAAATTTATATTTTTGTTGTACTCCTTGAAATGAACCAACAATTCAAGATCTTGCATAAAATATCTTATATATTGGAAGAAAATTTAAAGATATCTTACATATCAATAGTACTTAAAAAAAAATGTGAGCATTGGATTTGAAGGTAGAGATCGGAGTATAGCCTACACATTGAACAAAACGGTACCAACTACTTTGCGGAAGTGGTACAAGTATTGTTGAATTAGGTATGATAACAAATGATTGAGATGCAGAGAGTATATAAAATTGGTTAAATAATGTTTTATATTTCGTAAAATATTCTAAGGCGACCTTATATACCTCATCTGTTCATTCATTTGTTTATCTTTTTTATTTTATTTGTACGTATTAAATATTTTAATCAAAGACAAATAAATAATTGAAATAGAGCGAGTAATAATTTATGGTAAAGTAATACTCTTATCAAATCTTATTTTAAGAAAACTCATAATTACAATTGGGATTTTCTTCACGCCCAAATAACCCTACATAATCTAACCCTAGTAAGGCTAGTAACAAAAACCTAAATGCACATAACGAAGCATTGTGTCCCTCTATAGTTAGGCTTTATTATTAGTATTAGTATTAGATGGAGTGTTAGATAAAAAATGTGGTATCTTTAATCTAGTTTTAGTATCGTAATGCAATTAATTGGTTGAATTGCCGCAGCCGCATTTTAGTAACATCCACTCTGATAAATTAAAACAAAATCATTTATCTTCTGCATGCTTTATTTTTTCATTATTACTTTTAATTACTATCATCACTTTCACACTTTCAGTTACATGCTGCTTTTCATTAATATTGCTACTTATAAAATCACCCCATAATTAATAGGAATAGACGTTTATATATGTTAATTAAACCATCTTTGAGCAGTTTGGTATAATAATGATCACAAATTCTCGTTTATGACGGGGTGACCCGTCGCAAGTTTAAGACGGGTGAAACCCTTCTCACAAAGAGCAAGTGTGGTGCTCCATTTACCCACAACTTGCTCTTTGTGAGTGGACTTGACCCATATGAAGCTTGCGACGGATCGCCCAGTCGCAAATGAGACTTGCTGAATAATGATATACGGAGTATTTATTAATTTTTTTATAAAAAAAGACTGAGGAAATTAGTAATTACAGATGCACTAATATGAGAGTTTGATTTATAAGTTTATCATAAGACCTCTTGAGTGATGGAGTAGTTTGATTTAATAAAATTAAGTAGAATAATGTATTGGGTTATTGTATTTGTAGCTTCATAGAAATTGTCATATGCTCTGCAATTTCAATTGTAATTTTGCTTATATATTAGTTCCTCCATTTTATTCAATTCTATACATTTGTAGTTACAGAACAATTTGTCGAGTTTATTATATTTTTTTATGGTGGTCAATGAATAAATTAACCAAAAAAAATAATATTATGTAGGCACTAGTAATAACAAAGTTATTAACTTATTATGACCTAGGAGTATATTACAAATCACAAGTTATCATTTCATTTGTCAAATGAGGCATAACTCATAAGTTAGTATAAATATGGAAAAGGGGATTGAACTCGCGATCTATTGTCACGATATTTTTATCTTAAGTACTAGGCTAAGGCTTTGTACCTCTATTTGGTAAAATTATTTGAAAAAATAACTGAAACTTGAAAAGTTAACTGAAATTTGAAAACGGTAACTGATAAGGTAACTGAAAATTAGAAGCTGATAAACTAACTGATTATATAAAAATTGTTTACAAACTAGCTGAAACAGTAACTGATTTTTAAAAGTGTTTTATTAGTGTACTATAAAAGGCCAATGATTTGCTTCTATAAATAAGAAAATTGTTACCTAACAAGACTTTGTTTGACAAAAATATTTAAAGTACATTATTTGACCAAAATAGTAGAAAGTAGCTTATTTAATCAAAATTCTAGCCACCTTATTTGCTTGCCAATGTTTGTTAAGTAGCTTAGTTAGGCTTTGTTTGGCAAGACAAATAATCTACTTGTTTGACCAATGTAGTTTATTTGACCAAAATTTCAGCTACCTTGTTTTCTCGGTATGTGTTTGGCAAATACGTAGCTTATTTTGTAAACAAATTACTTGAAATGAAAAGCTATCCATGTAGCATTTGAAAAATAAGCTACTTGGTTGATTCCATTTTACTTTTTTTTGCCCCTTCAATCTATAATGTTAAATACTTAGTGTTATTATGTCTAGTTATGTAATTTTACAAAAAATCAACTACATTTTCAGCTAGTTTGCCAAATATTTTTTACATAATCAGCTAACTTATCAGCTCCTAATATTCAACTACCTTATTAGTTACAATACTTTTTTAGATTGAAGTTATCTTTTCAGCTTTCAGGTACCCTTTTAGGTTTTAGGTTTCAGCTAACTTTTTAGTCAGTTTTGTCAAACAGAGTATTAATCAACGAATAGGTAACATTTGAGAAATACAGTGTAGCATTTGAGTTATAAGGAAGCTTATCTTATTTTATCTTCCTTTTTTACCCCTTTGATTTATATTATTAAATAATTATTATATCATTTTACGTTATTTCAGTAATTAAAAAAACAAATGTATTTTGCCAATATAACCAGTTACCTTATCAACTCCTAATTTTCAGTTACCTTATCAGCTATATTTTCCCGGTTTAAGTTGATTTTTCAGATATTCTTTAATGTTTCAACCAATTTTACCAAACATGACCCAATTCAAGGCTAGTTTATATTGCTAGTTGCACACGTGCACTCGAGACATTTACGTTACAATTCGTTCATTGGCAAACGTGTAAAAGAAAAATGTTGTGTTTGCACTTGAATAGATGGAGTAATATATATACAAGTGACATATTTATGTACCTTATATATATAATACATACGAGTATTATCTATTATGCAGCTCATGTAGTCGTTAGTAGTCCAACTAAAATGCCGGGTCTAAAAAGAAAAGAATTTCCGATATTAGATATTACAGTCGTTGATTACTAAAATTAAAAAAACCCGTGATTTAATTATATAAATCACTGAACAAATTGATATGAGCTATAAATGTTCATTGTATTATATGGTACACAATAATCACTTACTATTTTTGGTAATTGAAATGAGATATAGCGACGGGGATATTTTTACACCCTATTTTTAATAACATGATGTCATTGAAAAATTCGTATATGAATAACGCCACATATATACCTTTCTCCATATACTTTTTTTGGTAGCCTTCTCCATATATATACTTAAATGTCATACATACATAGTTTTTTTTTTCAATCCTACGTACATTCGTATTTTATCGTCGAGCATAAAAGAATGTGAAATCACATGTACAAACAATTAAAAGAAAAATAAATAAATAAATAAATACACAACTTATCCACCAAACAAACATCATTATTGGGAGAAAAACTACGACATATAAAGTATATAGTCCGTAAGCTATTATCTGATCTAATCCACATATCTATCTCCATCCCAATCATTTACATATATATATTTTTTTTTGAAAAATATATTAATTAAAAGTAAACAAATAATTGGGAACAATGTGATTATAGTACTCGTTGATGCTAACACCCAAAAATAATGTAATTTATTTTACCATAACAATACTATGTTATATGTTGTGATCACTAAATTAAATTGGACAACCAATTAAAATATATAAGATCAACAAATGGTAATTAGGCATCCACAATGAAATATAATGAAATATAATGATACCATTGATACGCGATAATCACACTTACTATTTTTGATAATTAAAAGAAATATTAAAATCTTGACATTTTTTAATGTCATGACATTATCGTTGGATATTTTGTATTTAAACAACGCCGTTTTTTTAGATTTCCTCATATACTTAAAAGTCGTACATACATAAGATCTTATTTTGAATCCTACATAGATGCATATTTTTGTCGTCAAACGTATTTTGTCTTCGAATATAGAGTCCGAGATGCGGAATCATATCACATCTACAAACAATTATTAGGAAGATAAATAAAATGGACACGAATTTCCTTCAAATAACATAATTGGAAGAAAATTACCCCATCAATACAATAAGCAATTAACTAACAAAAAAAATGAATTAAAATCAAGGAAACTAAAAAATAATAAATATTACTCCACTTGAATTAGCACACTGCCGTAGTTAGACCAAATTTATGTCTAAAAATGGACTTAGATATATGAAATAAACTATAACTCAACTTCTAAATATTTATGAACATATAACGTGTATTTCTGATCTAAAATTGGTATATTATCGTATTAAAATGCACGAGGTAATTAAAAAAAAAACACATTCCATAACTCATTTACTCTAATACGCTAATTAAAATGTCATTAATTGTATAGTTACTCAATTAAAATCGTTCATAATTATGCAGCCCCCCCTTTTATTGGTGATTGGTAAATTGTTTGTCCCAATAAATACCCCCAATTTACTAGAATAAATACTTATTATACACAAGAGAAAAAATTAAAGTATTATTATTTCTTGTAACTCCCATTTAATCCTTAATAATTAAGGCTATATATAATTATTGCTCTCGTGTGTTCTCTATTTTCTCTCTATCTCATTTTTTTTCTATCTTTCCAATCATCATGGAATCTGCTAACCAAATTAACATTCCCAAGTTAGAGCAACAACACTTTGAATTGATGTTCTTGGAAGATCAACTACAAAGGTAAAATTTAGTGTTTTTTTTAACTTTTTTTTTTACATAGTACACTATTTTGTTCTACTAGTATAAATGTATGTTCATATAATTTTTATGATTATTTATCGTCACTTGTACTTAATTCGTACTCGTGCTTATTATTTCGAGAATGTGGACAAATCCATACTCATATATGACTAAACGAGTGTCCAATAGTTACATTTGCTTTATTTTTTTCTTACACCAGATACATAGAGAGAGTATTTCTTTCTCATTTTTAATCTAATAAATCTTTGGTTTTAATTTATTTTACAGATCGTTGCATATACAATACACGTCACCACTTCCGACATTGGAGACAAATTATTGGACGTCAAATTTACCAAATAATACACAACTTCAAAATCAAAACCCATCACCTTTATTCACCCAAACAAATTTCATTGACAATGAAATTAATTTCCAAACTTTAGAAAATATCAATTTTGGAGATGCTGATTTTCATTTATGGAATGAATGCCCTCCTTTGTTTGAAGATGCATGGATGCCACCTCTTTCTCAACTCCCACCTAACAATACTATTCCATGCACGTTCGATAACCTAAACCCTAACCTAAACCCTAACCTAAACCCTAATCCCAACCCTAACCCTAACCCTAACCCTAACCTTATCCCTTTTGATCAAATTGATCAATATTTTATACTTAACAACACCAACCCTAATGATTATCTCAATGATCAAAGCTCAGTGAATGATCAAAGCTCAGTGAATGATAACTACATTGTTAAGGAGAGTAGGGAGATTAAGCCAATTAATATTAAGGTTCCGAAAATTGAGTCGATTCGATACGATGAAGTTAGGAAGTATTTTGACATGCCAATCTCAAAGGCTGCAAAAAAATTGAACGTAGGGCTTACAGTTTTGAAGAAGAGGTGTAGAGAGCTAAACATCAAAAGATGGCCTCATAGGAAGATTAAGAGCTTGGAAGCTCTTATTTCAAACGTTAAGGTATGTTCTTAATTTTTTTCTCTTTGTTTTATTAATTAATCATCAAGTTTTTTCTAAAGTCCGTTATGAAGTGTATGTGTTTTGTTAATTTCTTCATAATTACTTCAGTTGTTTTATTTCAATACGATCTTAGTAATTATGATATGCTTGCATTATATTAGAAAATGAGTATGTTAATACTCAAGTTCCCTAAATAATTTATTTAATTTTATTTTCTAAGGAGTATGTATATGTATAGTTAGGAACATATTTTTTTTAAAGTTTTTTTTCTTTTTAATATTTATTTGTTTTCTCTTATTTGTTGTAATACGGGATTAAGTTGAAACTAAAAGGGTTTAAATTCGTAAAGCCACTACAAATTGAAATATATTCACTAATTCAAAAATGACATAAATTGCGTGGCTCACTAATTTAAATTAGAGCTTATCAACTTTACTTAAAATGATACTCTCACATCATTGAAAATGATTTATTAAGCATAAAGTTCACCATCGACATTAAAAGATCGAGTTACAATAATACATACTACGACTTTGTGTGAGAATCTAATTTACGACAAATTAGTTGTACGAAAGATAACTATAAAGCTATTTTTCACAAGTGAATTTGGTTTTTTTTCACAAGTGAATTTGGTTTTGTGTACTTTATTTGCTCCCATGATATATTTCCTTGCTTGTTTAAAGAAAAATTATTTGAAGAATTACATACTATGAATAATCAATTTAACATGGGAAGTAATCTTGGATAAACGTACTGACTCATTGCTTACTAACTACACCTCGTCTCATTCAATAATTTATCACAAAATAAAGTAATTATAAACTATTTATTGAGACAGATGGAATACAATGCAAGATGTTTACTTTCGTTTAAAAAAATGCATTAAAGCAAGTTCCGGTGTATAATCTATTTATGTACATTGTATAAGAAATCGTAATCGTGTAATGTATAACACTTAAATTTAATTTGATACTAATATGTATCTAAACTTCCGTGCGAACACTTTCATATGATATAGAAACCATGCATGCATCCTACTTTGATTGTGATTCATGATTAAATGTGCACAATCATCATTAACGACTTTCTTCTACATACATTATTTTCTCCAATTCCCTAAACTAATACATTCATTTTTTTCATTTTCAAAATAACAATTTAATTCATGGTATGAAATTGTTGTATATATTTAATATTTTAACGGTTTTTCTATTCTATACTCACTTATACATCGATAACCAAAATGAAAATAATTAATTGCTAGATTCATGAAAATTTGAAATTGTAACCACCTTAATCTTTTTCCAATAGAAAAACATTCAAGTATTTCCATTTTAGTTATCTTAACATGTGCCTAGTGGGCATATGATAAAAAAACCGATATTTTAATGGTTCTTTTATATATTGAATACCTTATTCATTGATAGTAATAAATCAGTATCGTCCCACAGTGTAAGACGGTTTTTATTTTATAATTTGTGTTTAACTTAATTTATGTGTGTGATATCAAAAATATAGGATATGGGGATGATGGAAGTGGTACAAATATTGGAAGAACACAAGAGAAATTTGCAATATGTGCCAGGACTTGAATTAACAGAAGATACAAAGAAATTAAGGCAGGCTTGTTTCAAGGCTAATTTTAAGAAGAGGAGGGCTACCCGAGCCTTAACTCAGTAGCTTGGTTCGGCTACATGGAGTACTAGGTTTGTTTTAACTAGAGTTGTAAGCGCAGTTAGTTTTAATTTAGGTCAAATATAAAGACTTTAAAAATGTAGTAGTGTAGTAGTACATTTTGTTATGCATGGCTTGAGTTTTAAGCTAGTTTTAGTTTAGTGTCTAGCTAATCATGGTTAGCTTCAGCTTTAATTAGTTCAGTTTTTGTGAAACCGCAGTTGTAATAGAGATTTTCTGATTTTATATATCGCTTGAATGTGGAGTTGGTTTGATCGATGAAGTCATTTCAAAAATGATTAACGACCATCTATAAAGGAAATGTAAAATCGAGTATTAATTTGAAAAAACTTGTAATCAAAATTATATATGATTTTGGTGTCACAAACGTTACAAAACCTCACAATCATTGTCATTTAAGACATAAACTATGTGACTTAAGCTTTGTACGAGTCAAATAGATACAACTTTTATAGATAAAACAAACATAAAATGCCTAGATAACTAGAAAAGAACCTATTTATGCAAGTGACAAGTATTTGACCCGTCTTAATCTTAAAACGGGTTATAAAAGACTTAGGCCCTGTTCTTTTGGACTTAAACTCACCCTCTTTAAGTTCAGTTCAGCTCCTATAAGTTCAGTTCAGCTCCTATAAGTTCAATTCAGTTCAGTTCAGCTCCTATAAGTTCAGTTCAGCTCCTATAAGTTCAGTTCAGTTCAGCTCCTATAAGTTCAGTTCAGTTCAGCTCATATAAGTTCAGTTCAGCTCCTATAAGTTCAGTTCAGTTCAGTTCAGCTCTTATAAGTTCAGTTCAGAAAAGTTCAATTCTTACAAATTAAGTTAAGAAAAATTATACGAAATATATTATTTATGAAAACCGATATAAAAACATTTGACATTAATTATTGGATACATACATTATCATTGAGACCGCCCGAAGAAATTGTAGAGTATTTCAACTATCGACATTCATTATTTTTGAATGAAAGTTGAAATGACATTTGGTTAATTGAAAAAAAAAGGTGGAAGATGTTAACAAAATATGCTCTAAATGTCACA
The DNA here is from genome assembly GCA_022085475.1 of Heliosperma pusillum. Classification (NCBI taxonomy): domain Eukaryota; kingdom Viridiplantae; phylum Streptophyta; class Magnoliopsida; order Caryophyllales; family Caryophyllaceae; genus Heliosperma; species Heliosperma pusillum. The sequence goes on along the minus strand of JAIUZE010045669.1, from coordinate 114,809 downwards.
AAAGTATCAAATGTCTATTATTGTTTCTACATTCACACTCCATAATTTTATAAGGATGCATACTCTTGGAATACCTATTATACAACATGACGTGAATATTCAAGAAACAGTAGATTCAGACATGTTTGATTATAAGCGGAAAAATGTCATGTTCAAGATACGAAACAAGATAGTAAAAAAACATTTGGCGAGACAATGGATTCGTTGTTTCGAGTGGTAGTGATTTAGATGAAGAAGAAAGTGATGAGGAAGATGATGATATAGAAATAGATAGTTAAAAAACGATGTAATATGTAATTTATTTTTTTATCGTAATGTAAACGTAGTAATCTGTATCAACAAACAAATGTATATAAATCGGAATAATTTTATTATCTTACCTTATGTTTTAGAGTATTTTTTTTTTGTATGACAACCCTTTCCAAAAGATAATGATTATAATAAAGTTCAGTTTAGTAAAGTTTAGATTATATAAGTTCTATTCAATTAAGTAAAATTAAGTTCAGAAAAGTTCAGCTCCTATAAGTTCAGTTCAGTTCAGTTCAGCTCCTATAAGTTCAGTTCAGCTCCTATAAGTTTAGTTCAGTTCAGCTCTTATAAGTTCAGTTCAGTTCAGCTCCTATAAGTTCAGTTCAGCTCCTATAAGTTCAGTTCAGTTCAGTTCAGCTCCTATAAGTTCAGTTCAGCTCCTATAAGTTCAGTTCAGAAAAGTTCAGCAAAATTCAGTCCAAAAGAACAGGGCCTTATTGTAACCAAAATACTTCGATTCACATCGATATAAAATTAAAAAATAATACTCCGAAATATCTTAGGCCCTAGACGTTCCATGAAAGTTTCTATGAAACGAAGACCGGCCCGGCCCACTTGAGAAGCTTCTGAAGTGTGATAGGGCCGTATAGGGTACTAGATTCTGGCATGGCCCATGGCTGCTTTTCGTATGCTCCCCAGCTCCATGACCATTTCTTATAGGGGTGGCCATCGGGTCAGTCGGGTCGGGTCATATCGGGTTCAGGTCGTATCGGGTTCGGGTCGTATCGGGTCAGACAACCCTTTCGGGTCGGGTCGGGTTCGGGTCTTTATCGGGTCGGGTCGTTATCGGGTCAAATGATACATCGGGTCGGGTCGGGTCGTAATCGGGTCCGATTATTTTTTCGCAATACTTCAATATTTTTCCATTAAATCTAGTTTTAAATTATTAATTGGTTTAATTAATTCATTATTAAGTCAAACATATCAAGTTAAACAATAAATCACTTTCATTTTGATCATTATTAAGGTTAATAATTGTCAGGGCGTCAATTTAATCGGGTCAATGTCGGGTCGGGTCTGGGTCGGGTTTGGGTCACTGATTTTCGGGTCGTCAACGGGTTACGGGTCGTCATCGGGTCGGGTCGGGTCGGTTTCGGGTTGCAGTATTCTCGGGTCGGGTCGGGTCGGTTTTGCTCGGGTTTCGGGTCGGGTCACTCGGGTCGGGTCGGACTTGCCAGCTCAATAGTAAAATACGATTGTTCACATTAATACGTCGAATATAGAAAAATTCACAATATATTTCCGTGAAAAATGCAAGAATAAACTTACCTTTATTAATAATTAGTGAGAATATACTATGAATCTTTGCATACTCAACGTATTAATGTGTGCCCTTACTACACACGTTTGAAACATCGAAATAAAATGACCAATTTAATTAATTAATAAACTTGTCAAAAGTATATTTTATTTTGATAATCTAATATTTTTTATTGTTAACTTTTTAATGAAAACAACTTTTTTAATCATGAATTAAATTGTAATTCGTATTATTTTATAAATTTCACAATTTAGTTTAACTACTTTATTGATTATAAAGCTGTATTAACAGTTTATAATTTTGTTTTTCACGGAGTATAGCTTATACGCAGTAATTTAATAAAAATACTTTAGTTTTAATTTAATGAAAATATTATATTATGTCTTATTTTTTAATCTTTGTAATTTTGGTGGGAAAATTATTGAATAAATTTATTTCTTTTAATATTATTAGGTGATGATAAAAAATGAAAGTAGAAAAGGGAGTGTGGAGTGAACATGAAGACCTAATTAATCGACAGCCCAAGCCACCACCGCCGACCTCGCCGCGTACGACCACACTACTCACTAACGCAATCAATTGTAAGTATAATTTCAACTTTTTGATTAAAATTTCACTTCCAATTAATTATTTCTAGGTTTAGCGCATATTAAATCGAATTAGAAATTGGAATTATAATGTGTTAGAATTAGAAATTGGTTTCCCATTTCCGTTTATTCGTAATTTGGGACATCCGCCATTTTTTTTTATTCTGGGCAATGCTTGATTTTTCTTCATTTATGTGATACATATGACACAATTACACAAATTGTAGTATAATAAGACGGTCTCACAGCATGAGACGGTCTGCTTTTATAAAAAAAGTTGTTTATTTTTTGTTAATAAATGAGTTATCTTTTTTTTGCAATGAGACCGTCTCACACTGTGAGATAGTCTTATGCAATGACTACTGTATTCGTTATGTTGTGTTTTGTTATTTTTGCGTCCCGGATTAGAAGTGGTTGGGTGATTATGTGCTCGAGTCGGTTTTACATGCATGTGTGTGTGTGTGTGTATGTACAGTTTGGCAAATGACATTAAGAATTACGATGTTGAGTGATCTTGACTCGCTTGCTGTTAGTACTCTGGCTACATTGTATTCTGTATGTTATTGCAACATAGGATTTTAACACTTTTGTGTTATTTAGGAACCATTTATTCTTCGTTGCCCTTTTCTGTTAAGCGAAACAACCAAGTGAAATATGTTGTCGAGTCGCAAGATTCTCAAGATTTCTTCTCTCTTTTGGGCTCTAAAAGTTGCACCTCTGAAAGAGATTTGTGTAAAGGTTGCCAGTCAAAATAACTTCATGTACGCTCCATTTTGCGCAATGCCAGAGTTAAATGTGGCTGATTTATCCAACATTGTAGAGTCACCTGAGCTACCTGACTGGGTTAAATACTGCGAGCATGATAACCCTTCTATCTATAAATCGAATGACGATTTTGTTTTGCCTAAAATTGCTGCATGGGCTGAATCACGGAAGCTAAATGGTGATCATACTAAACTTGTCAAGCACATAGCTGCTGAGATTGTGGATAGTGATCTTAATAAGCTCTGTGAGATTTTAAAGGCAGGATTTGATTCGGTTGATGCTGTTGGCAGTGCTCTTTCAGGATGTGATCGAATCCAGTTATCCGAGAGTTTGGTGCAAAAGGTTTTGTCGAGATTTCGTCATGAATGGATCCCTTCGTTTGGGTTTTTCAATTGGGCTAAACAACAAGAGGGTTATTTGCACACATCAAATTGTTATAACATGATGGTTGATATATTGGGAATGTCAAGGAACTTTGAAATGATGTGGGAGTTGATTGAAGAGATGAACAAATTGGGCGGTTTAGTTTCCATAGCCACATTGTCCAAGGCAATGAGAAGGCTTGCCAAATGTGGTAAACATGATGAAGTTGTTGAAGCATTTGATAAATTTGAGCACTTTGGTTTGATAAGACAAACTTCTGCAATGAACATACTAATAGAAGTGTTGGTCAAAGCGAAGAATGTTGAGGGTGCTCAGAAAGTGTATATACAGTTCAAGGATAAAATACAGCCGAGTAGTCACACGTTTAATATCTTGGTTAATGGTTGGTGTAAGGCCAAGAAACATATTGAAGCCGAACAAGCTATGGCGGAGATGGAGAAGTATGGTTATCGACCTGATGTGTTTACATACACTTGCTTGGTTGAGTACTATTGCCTCGAAAAGAACTTCCAAAAGGTTGATGTTATTTTGGATGAAATGAGACAAAAAGGTTTCCCTCCTAATGTGGTGACTTATACTATTATTATGCATGCCTTAGGCAAAGCAAAGGAGACAAATAAAGCGTTGGAAATTTGTCATGAGATGAATCAAAGCGGGTGTGTTCCTGATGCAAGCTTTTATAGTGCCTTGATTTACGTTCTTAGCGAATCTGGGAGATTCAAGGATGCATGCGATGTTTTTGAGGATATGCCAAAAGGTGTCCCCAATGTCTTGACATACACTACCATGATTGGTGCTGCCTGTAAGCATTCAAGAGAAGAATATGCTTTCGAGTTGCTGAAAGATATGGAGGAGGCATCTTGCATACCTGATGTCAAAACTTATACAATATTGTTGAAAATGTGTTGTCAGAGGAAGAGGATGCAGGTGCTCAACTACCTACTAGCTGACATGTTTACGAAAGGTGTTAGTCTTGACCTCTCAGCTTATTGCCTTCTGGTGGATCAGCTTTGTAAAAATGGAAAATTAGAGCATGCATGTTCGTTTTTTGAACAAATGGTGCTTAAGGGAATGGTTCCCAGGGATAACCTGTACAAATTGTTGATGGGAAAACTTGAGAAGAAAGGTATGGAGAAGGCTATGCACCGGATAGAGAATTTAATGTCGAAGGCAAAGAAGTGACCATCAAATGGGCAGCTCCGGGTTAGTAGCGGATTCATCTTAAATCCTCCTAGAAAACTAACTTGATAATAAATCAGATGGTAAAGATAAGTGGACTGGGAACAATCTTACTTTGATTTAGCATCTTTAACGTAGCACATTGTTCTTTCTTTTGCATTTAGAGTAGCTTTGATAAACATTATTCCTTCACCGGCGTGGGAAGATTTTTTTATGTAAACATAGTTTGAGAAAAACCCTAATGTTTAGTTTATTACTTAGCTTAGAGTTTTATGTTACAATCCCATATGAGTTATATGGCGGAAAACTACTTTTAACAAGTTATGGGAAAAGAGTCATCTTTTGTAAACATCGTCCACTGGTGAATGTAGGCTCTTTGACCATCCTTGCTTGGGGGAATGGCGGCGTAGGCGAATCTTTGACTGTGAACTCGGTTACTGGTGCAAGAGTGGTAGTTGGTGCTTTTCAGATGTGTTATTGTCGTTATTTGCTGGTTATCAAATACCGTGTATTTGGCTGAAATGAGTAGTCTGTATGTTTGCTTGGTTCTGCATTTGTCAACTTTAGTACACAGGAATGAAAATAGCCCAAAACCTCACCCCTCCAAAATAAAAAAAATTCATTACATTAGATAAGCAAAACTGCAAAAGCATTTTTGAGTACATGTGCATCACCAGATGTTCATAATCACGTACATCATGATGCTTTAACTTATCTTACTTGAAAGTTCTCTCGAGTGGCACGCACTTATTTTGTTACTTGTATTTCTTACCATTACTGTTTCTATTTTATTTTTTTGTTTTTTAGGTTGTCCACTACCACTGTGTTGGTCAACAGTACCGCAGGGTTGCCATTTTCCCTTGACTCAGGTAGGTTCTGGCTTTCACTCGATTCTTCCCTTCTCTCTTTCATTATGCATTTGTTTGCGATCGAAAGTTATCACCACGCTAAACAACTTGGTGAATTGGTGATATGTATAATTTCTGCTTCATATCTCCCTTTTCCCTCTAGCACCTAAAAGTTGCTATCTTTATTGTCTTTGCTATTTGATTGATTATTGAGCTAGGAAGCTGAGTTGGTATCTTTGTGCGATTAGCTCATCAAAGTTGTGATTATTTTTTACAAGGTATTGACGTATTGTGGGTTGTTTTAAAATCTTTGTTTATTATAATTGAGCAGTGAGATCATTATTTTGTTTAATCTTTTAGTTTTTGGATTGTAACCTGCAGCATTCTTAGTCCATCCCAACCCCCAGTTTAAGTTTTCTATGCACGCTTTATTCATTTTGTATCCCGGAATTCTTTAGCAATTTGGCTTTCATGACCCATTAATTACTGCTTCTCAAAAAATACCAATCAACATGGTGGGATTTTAAAATCTTGTACAGAATATAAGAATCAAACAGATCTGCTGAATGGTTGTTATGTCAAATTGTCGACATAGTTGTGTTCTCATTTGAGCTTCTTGAAGGAAGTCTGTATATTACTATGTGGGCAGAGATAGATTTGAAAAGATTGAAGTCCTTTAATCTTTCTTCTTTTGAGCATACCTTTCCTAAAATCTATTTGAAATGGGTAGTGGTAGAGCTATTATGTTTTCTTAGAATCGCCTATTGTTATTCTTTGCTCCGAGCCTGATCTGAGTACTCCTTGGCTTTGAAGTTCGAATTACAATGCACTAATGCCTTAAATACACCTATTTAATCATTTGTTAATTTTAATGCCAGGTTTTTGCTCTGCTTGAAGCAAGCTTTGAAAACCGCAAATCATGCGCAACAAACGGCTGATGCTACGTAGGGTAACTGAACAAGTAAGCTTTTTCCATTCTGGACCTCAACTCTAATTAAGTGACTTTAAGAGAAAAAAATGCAGTGATAACATTCTAAAATAGAATAAATAGACAATTGACGTACGATGTGAGTACTAAGGGGGTATTTTGTTGGAGGTTCTTAGAACATAGCCTTTTATGTGTGTTTACAAGCTCAACTCTTAGCAGAATTTCACCATTGGACGGTTTTCTCCCGTTGAATAAACAAGTAGAGCATTTTGATTTTCAAACATGTTTTTACAGCCGATGTTTATATTAGGGCCTCTTGATGGTGTCAAAAGAAGGTATCAATATTCAGTTTAGCCTGTCTATCGATTTCAACTGAAAAATGATTTGTAATGTCATTGTTCATCACCCTATTTGAATCCTTTTATCTCAGTATTATGAAGTAAAAAACCTTGGTATTGGTTAATGTGTCGAAACCACTTAGCTCACATCTTGGTCTTTGTCATTGTATGTCTACGCATACGAAAGTAGAAGGGAAGACAGTGAGACAAAGGGGAAGGGAATAGATGAAAAGGGAAGAGTAAGGAGAGAAAGAGTTGAGTGAGAGAGTTTTTCGTCCAAACCTCTCCTATGTTGTAGGGATTTTGATTAGGCTTGGAAGACTCTATGCGGATAGGTTTTCGAGGCGCTGGATCATCTTTTCAGTGAGTGCAAGTTTGTTGCCAGATTGTGGAATATAGGAGAGTGCTGGATAGTGGATACAGTTCCAAAATTTTATTTTATTTTCCATAAAAGTGCTGAATGATCCAACGGCTTTCCTTAAGAGCTGATGAGCAATATAACGACTTTATATACCGATCATAACCCATAAGTGGACCCAATTTTTATAATTATTTTCAAGGGATCATCGCTTGGATAATTTATTTACGAGGGAGCATAAATATGAAACTTTTTTTTTTTTTGAAAAGAGGCTATACTCATTTGATGAATCATTAAATTGCAGATTCATCAAATTATTCAAATCTGCTGCTGTTGCCTGGAAGGGGAAAGCCGAAAAGGTGTCCTTGCTTCCACATTACGGTGTATTGGTTAGTTAAAGTTCGACACTGATTGTGTTTTAAATCTGTTAAAAGAAACTAGGAAACTTTGCTGAACTTGATTCTTATGTTAGAAATGTATACTACTCAAGAGTAAAAATAATGCATGCATGTCGCGTCCTTGGACGTTAAATAACACTTTGTCCTTAAAAACTGGCTTATTCATTGACTCGGAAAATTAATTCATTCTTCCTGAAAATGAAGAATGTGACAGTAGCATTTTATGACTTGCAATATGAAAAGGAGTAACGTTTAACTTCACAGCAATTCTTGTTGGCGACAGTCACAAACTTGTGGCGTCTCACAACTCCCTTACTTCTTAACATTATTTATATTAGGTGTGAGTCGTCAAAATTTTTGTTAACTTTCTTGGTGAGCATTATGGTAAATCGCGGAGTATATATTTTTGCTCTCATTTCCGCATATTCAAGTGTAAAATGTTTTTTTTAATGATTATCAAAGGCTCCGGCCGCCTCTTCCTTTTCTTGGGTCATGCTTAGGATTCGGGCCTGCATAATCGTAGTCCACCTGAACCATGTCTTCTAACAACTTCCTTGATTTCCACGTCACCCCTTCCTACAAAAAAAAAAAATTCAATTAGGTTAAATAAGTTGATTAAACTTAAGTTCATGCAATTATAATTCTTAATCACGTAGTAATCTTCATATCATATACATCTCGTATGGTGAAATTGTAGTCGGTTTATATTATTCTCGATACAATTTTCACTGAGTGATGCTGAAACAATCAGCACTTATTATTAACATAATGATACGGGAATGTTAATGAATTATTGCAGCGTGTATTATGTTATAAGTACCTTGAGCAAGAAACCAGGCCAGCGTACCATTTCATTGCCAAGACTTGATTTCAGAATCACACTTGAAGCGGATTCAACGTCGACCTTGGTGATTGCCACGGTGGTAGGTGTGTTGGATGAGCAGGAAACGACGAGAAAGAGAAGGATTATTGATAGAGAGAATTTGACATGAGCCATTTTGGTTAATGTCTAAACTTATGTATCCTAAACTTGAACTTTACACTTAGAAGTTGAATATAAAATAATGAGATACGTTCAAGAAAGTAACTAGGGATTATCTAAATTTATACTACTTAGTTGATAAACAGAAAAATGAAAGTGACCTTTGAAATTCAGAAATTCTTATTTCAGACGGACTAATTCCGTCTGAAAAATAAGACGGGATTATGTTGCCACTTTTTGATAAAATGTAACCACAGCTTATATCAACTTGTTTTCAATAGTGGTTACATCTAACTGTAAAGTGGTTACAAAATCCCGTCTTATTGCTTCAGACCAAAATGGTCCGTCTGAAGCAAGACCAACTGTTTGAAATTAGATTATGGGTTCTACTATTCCCATATCTATAATGGCTGCTTTTCATATATTTTCCATGCTTTGCCAAGCTTTACTATATACACTACTCAGTCTAACGTAAGCCTAGAGAATCAAGATCATCATCTAACAATTTTTTTTTTCGGTCACAATAAAGTATTATTGTGCAATTTTTTGTTAAAATATTGCAAAATAAAACGTGTCATTGACTCTCGTCTAAGACCGCCACAACAAACTTAACCACACGATATCCTATAAACACTACTTTACATGTACAATGGCTTTGAAGTAGATTATTTGAGTTACTAGTAAACCATAGGTAATGACCAAACCTGGTAAATTGGCTATTCAGGTCGGTTTTATCCGGCTCCGAATCATTCAAATTAGTAAGCATGCATATGTGACAGATCAGGTTGGTTATTCAGATCCATTTCGGTCGGGTTGTTATCAAGTTATTTAGCGACATTTAGAAATAATGTTTGGTCCATGACCATAAACATTCAAGACAAAACGATTATAATGGAGTAAATCAAATTTTGAGTAAAATTCAGGCATATATTCGCATATTCGCATGTAGCATGGATAGATCAACTATAGTTGGGTCATCCAGGTCGTGTCATGTCGGGCCAGTTTTGCCGGGTTTAGTAATGACTATTGACTAGTAATGAGTAAGAATGTGGTCATGATATATCCACCAAAATAAAAGCCTTCAGAAGAATAATGACGATGAGTAACATCAGTAGGTCTTGCTTAAGACGGGTCGGATCTTACAACGGGTATTTTGTGAGAGGAAATGGGTAGAGGAGACAAGGTGGGCTCCCCCCATGTGCTCTCCACTCACCCTTAATGAATATTTTGTGAGAGAATATGGTATCCGTCTTAAGCTTAAGACGGATACCTCCGTCTGAAATAAGAATTTGTGGAGTAACATTACTAACAAAAGCCACTACTACATACGAAGTATAACACAAAGACAAGTTATGAAAGTCAACGAGCACTTGGTGAGTGTAGAGTGTAAACATGATCTATTCTATGCATCTATTTGAATATGGACAATTTAAGAGTCTTTTGCTGCATCTCTCTAAACTTTGCTACTTATGGTGTTCACTGTTGACATCTTATAAGTCATTCTGCTTTTCTGCAACGTACACTAAAGTTCTGATAACATTTCACAAGGCAAATCATTCTTTGGTTTTCTGCTTATTAAGGGTATTTTGAATTTCAGTTGCTCTTGTTTCAGACGGACCATTTTGGTCTGAATCAATAAGACAAGACTTTGAAACTATTTTACAGCTATACGTGACTCATAAGTTGTGGTTACATTTTACCAAAAAGTGACAACATAATCCCGTCTTATTTTTCAGACCGGAGATGTCCGTCTGAAATAAGAATTTGCGAATTTTAGGTGCCCATTTCATCCTTTCAAATTGCGATTTCAATACATTCATCATTTCATCATAGATTAAACCGTGTCATCTACTCATCTCTATCAAAATTTATAGAAAGTTAGGGTAGACTGTAAAGCCGCTTTATGTTATTATTGTGTAAAACGGATGCACAACCATGACAAACATTATAATTTTAGTTAAATGAAAAGCAAAAGGTGGTAAAAAGAACTTATTTTACACAAATTCTTGTGTAAGACCGCATAACTTATCATAGCAAAAAGCGTAAGAGGACTAAATTTTTGGAGTTACTAGAAGAAAGAAGGTAGGCAGCTTAACATTGGGAAGACCTTCCCAAAAACACTAAGAGAGTGCCTTTATTTGGGGAGAAAGTTTATGGTAATCATGGTTTAAAAGGCACTAATTGTGTTTATGTAATAGAAAGTGCTTAAGTGAGCAATTAACCTAACAACATTGTAAAAACTGTGAAAAATATACCACTTTGACTTGCTTATTTGCCATAGATAAGCAATACTTAAAAATATCCTAGCAAATAAACACAAAAAAGCCTAATTCTCGAATGTTTTCGGTCCCATTAACATGGATTATTATTATTATTTATAAACGTTAACGTTGAGAGGGTGCAATAAAATATAAAATTTAAAAAGAAAATTTGATTCAAGTGTTTAAAATTGTTCCGAGTAGTTAAGTGCCGTGTGTACATTTTACTCGCAATAAGACAAGGGTAGCAATTTTGCATATTCATATTTAAGATATTCACTGTCTCAAACATTTATCGATTAAATCAGTAATTCTTTCATAAATAAATTTTAGCGAATATAATTACTTGTTAAAATTTAAAAAGTTGAAGAAAAAGCCATTAGAATTTGAGATGTTAGGAAGTGAGTGTTGCAATGGCACTAACAAATAAAAGGTTAGATGGAAATGGTAGCACTATTTAGGGTTGGAATGGTGACCTAATAACATGTGTAATGTCAAATGTGATTATACATTTTGTTCAACATTTCATGATATTTTTGCTATTACTCCAGTAGTCAATTTCACACTTTCGCATCACTTTGTGTGGCTCATAGACTAACCAAATCTCATGTTATTTTATGTGTCTAATCTAAGATCTTTTATGTAAATTGGCCGAAACACTCGCTTGACGAGGACATACTAATGGAGGACATTAGTTCCGTCGGGAGGGGGCCTAGCCCCCGCTGGCTTTTCACATTACAGTGTAAAATTATCTGTCGGCCTCACTTGGCTTGATGATTTATATCTTAAATATTTACACACAAAGTCAAATGAAACCTCGACCCGCTTTTTTATTTACTCCAAGATCCGCCACTGTTAATAGCACATGAGTTTTTACTAATGTGAATATGAAGGCCCTTGGCATATTTTACCTAACATGACCCGATTCTCTGATAGATATCACCGTCGTCATCGTCTTCATCATTATCGTTATTTTTTACTGATATAATTAACTAGAATTGACTCAAACTTTTTTTTTGGCAGCTAGAAATAAATAACTTAACAGGTTACAATACCCTTTGGGCCGTATTAAACTATTAACTATTTACCAACATTGGAATCCAAACAACAAAAGCAAGTGCTAGTGAGCCATACTTTGAGATTACAACATTAAGCATAACAATAGAAAAAAAAAAAAAAAGAGAAACAACTTCCTAGTAAACAACTGCTAGTGGTGAGATAAATTATTGCCCGTATCTTAGAAAACACTGGATTTCATGCCCGTGTGATGCACGAGTCTTACATTAATATCATTTTCATAAATTTTATATAACAATTAACTTATAAAAATAAGACGAAACGAACTTTGCAGAGGGAATGGTAGTTTTACCTTGAACTGATAATTTACGTTACAATCGTCGTTGCTGGTTTGAGGGTCTTTCTAAATTCAAGAAAATATGATAAGTTGATAAACATATTACTCTCAAGTGGGTTGTGTTACGAGAATGCTAAAGCTCAAAATTGGACAATCTGTCGGTAAGCCCGCCTAATCTCTTATCATCCTTATAATTCATAATTTTAGAGTACATGTTCTCAAGAATTACATCATGTTATGTTCCCAGCTAGATACATTCCAAGCTGCTGCTCGTCTACTTCAACCGGAAAAAAATTGACCGGGTTGCTTTGGGTCTTTAGGCATTTAAAGACCGTCATCATTACCAAAAGGACCAAAATCATATACAGGGTCAAATTAAACAAGAGAAAGTATTTAAACAAGCGAATAGAGATCATTGAATATTTAAACAAGCGACTAACACCAGCTGACGATATAATAAGCCCTCCCTTCGCATTTGGAAAGGATGGTTGGACATGCCATACTTATGTTCCAAAAAATACATTGTCCACAAATTATAACGGGCATTGCAATTTAACTCCTCTATATACAGGCTTGGAAAATGAAGTATTCCTACCTTGACCAATATCAGCTCGCTTAAATGATAGTCACCACTCACGAGAGGTACTTACTCATGAGTCATGATCTTGAATCTCGTCAACATCAAAATTTGTTGTTCTGCCTCCTAGCCTTCCTTCGTACCATAAAAGTCGAAATCTCAACGCTAGGCTATCAAATCACTTCCACATCTCCAAGGTGTGTATTAATCAATCAATGACCCTTGCTGGAAGTCGATTCCGATAAATCTTTGATTCCAAAATCCAGATATCCCCCTTCACTTTGTTTAGGTACAATAATTTGATGTCATGTTGATGACAGACAACACACCCAAACCAACACAAAGTCTAAAGACAAACAAAAAAGGATTTGTCTGAGAAACTCTCCTGCACTAAATTTGTTCTTCTCTCCCTGTCAATCCTTGCTTTTCCTAAAATAATGACCAGCATGATGACGGTCCACTCAACCAAACATTAATTATAGGTCAATTAATCACCAGACCATTTCATTGACAGCAACTCATACATAATGAAAAATGCCAATTATTTACGGGAAAAAAAGAACAAACCAGTTCCGGGAAATTAAAATAGAGAAGATAAAGAAACAAAATAAAAACATGAATTTGTATTAAGGAAACTTTACGTGATAGTATCCTGATAGAAGATGAACCCAACAACGCCAAACCTTTCGACCGTTAAGTAAACACAACGGGAAAGTATTCGATGAAAACCATATTTATATGTACCGCACTGCAAAATCTACGCCGCATAAATGTTTTTCAAATTGCATGACAGCAATAGTGCTTAAAAATTAAAATCCAAATATAAATGAATGTAAATGCAAGAAGACCAAAGAATGAGAAAAAAATGAAATGTAAATGCGAAATTAATGCCATCGGAATCCGGATTAAGCAAGACTCGAAACTTGTGAATTGTGAAAGACCAAGAATGAGGTGATGACAACCAGAACTTGATCAAGGGGAGACTTAGTTTGCACCAATGGTGATCATCTTAATATCTTAGAACGCGCGTCACCTCACTGCTTAGTGCTTACATCTTCAGAAAATGGGACCCAACAAGAAACAAATAAGGGATTTGTTAGCTGAGTATTGCAGGGGGGCCATGGACAAATGGCCACCAGGGAACCCTTGAAGGGCGAGCATTGCTTCGCGCAGTTTCGACATGTCAGTCACATAGACACACCCGCCTCTCCCTTCCCCATTCTCGAGTACTGATAATGATAGTCAGTAAAATTTCATGTGCATGCCTTTCTATGTTTCTGAAGATCACTATCCACAACTTACTTCATGACGAAGCAAATGACATGAAAGACTCACGATGCTGATGCAAGAGTTAGTGACAACCTGAAGGTGGACAACTTCGGTTGCCAGACTGACGACGACCCGACCCTTCTGTATGCAATCCCAGACCTCCAAACAAACTTAACACACCCGATGAATGCAGGGACTTCTAGAAATAGGAAAGAATGTACCAAACAGCAGCCTCATACGGAAATCACTTGACTGATGGCCAACTTGGCCCATTCAGCAGACTGTTTTATTGAATCATCATCAGATGATAAGCATTCATTCAACAACTCCCTGCATACTGAGAACTGTTGAATTAAAGGGCCTGCACTGGTTGCCAGCGTATCTGCAAGGTCGCCTAGGACTCCAATGGCAGTCTTCATGACAGCATCATCCCTACACATTTGAATAGTAGGTAAATTGACAAGATAAGCACCAAAAGTCTATAGTCAGATTATTTCCTCCCTGCATTGCAGATATACCTTCCATTTTCAAATTGATACAACCTTTAAGAAGAATTTAAAAAAATGGCAACTGTTATGCAAGTAATCCACTTGCTGACAGAAGTTTACAAAAATGTACTTGCACATGGCCACTAAAAAGATTTAGGTGAGATTATTGACGGGTTGTCATGTAATTTAATGAAATGTAAAAGCAAGTGATCCACTTACAAATGACTTGACAAAAAAATGAAAGAAATTTCTGGGTCCGAGAGAGTAAATTGCAAATACTCAGAACACGTGAACTTACATGTCTTTCTCCTGGTATATGTTGTCGATAAATGAGAGTATATGATGCGCATGGGGGAGTAGGAGCTGGGTTTTTGCTGTATTTTTAAAGCCTTGAAGAATTCCCGAATAAGCTTCCAGAATCCCATTTCTCAGCAGATTGGTGTAGTCCAGCATTTCATCATCAGCACCAACTATCTGACTGGACAGATCTGCTGCACTCTGAAGCATCGGCATGGCATACATCAGATATTTCTCGAAGTTCTTGCCAATTGCAAGAGCTATGTCGCCAAAGCATGAGAATATGGGAGGCTTCACCGATCGGTGAAGTTGATTGCTTGACAAGTCCTTCAGAAGTTGAGTCATAATCCCATCACAATAAGGTAGTATCTTATCTTCCAATGCCCTGCATAAATCTCCAACAACACCAACAGTGATAGCACACACTTGGTATTCCTCAAAGTTTTGAAGACCCATTTCCAAATACTTATAGAACTGAGTCATATATTTAGCAAATTCGGGGCCCGCAACGTAGGCAAGAGCACCAATTCCTAACATGGCCTCTTCATGCACTGTGGCACTTCTACATGTAAACACACCCAGAAAGAGTTGCATAATTTGATCAGCATACTGTAACAGAACAACTCGAGTTGGCTCTGAAGAACCGAGCTTCTGAATGATCACCTGTAAGCATCCGCACAAAAGACCTTGTCGTTCTCCCTGTTTCCCATCTGGAGAGATATTCTGACATTCAAGTGTTTTGTGCAGTTCCGCCATAATGACTGGAACTAGATCAAACACCAAGGCAACAGTTTCATCAGTTGAGCACCTCACGACCTCATTCAGTGTTTCATACGCTGCAGTTCTCAAGCGCGACTCCCCTGCATCTTCCCCGTAACTGACAGTTACAGTTAGAAGGGACTGGACAATCCCCTTGAAATAAGGCGTTAAAGGTGAAGATGGGCCCACATCCTCAAACCCTTGAGCAAGAAAATAAAGAGCGGCACAGGCCTTTTCAGCAACATTAGGTGCATCTTTCATTGCTTGCAACAGAACTGTCACAATCGACTGACAGTTGGCAGAAGTGATAATAGGAGTTTCCATGGCTGCTGCTACATGCAGAAATTCAAAGATTCGACCAAGAGTCCACGCTGTGGTGTCCTTCACATGAGTGTTTGGATCATTTGTTAATGCAGTGAGCATGAAGTTCAAAGCAACATTGACAATTGTCGTTAACTTATCAGGTGCAGGCCCCTCCAAAATAGAGCCAAAGGCATATGTGGCTGCCTCTCGCTGTCTCCAATCAGGTTTCGTTATATTCTCTTCAATAAATGGCATCACAAGAGGCACAATATCATCTGTTACAGTTCTTGCAACGAGGCCTAGACAAGTGCCCCCTGCCATGGCTATGTTCCAAGCTCCTTCATCCTGATCTTGATCCTCCTCTTGCTTGAGGAGTGTCTCCAACAACATTGGTACAAGTGCAGGGAGAGCTTGTTTAATAAAATAAAAGCAAGGAATATCCGAGTCACCTGAAAATTCACCTCTATATTCTTCAAGAATGTCAATCTCCTCGTCACAGATTGAGCTCCAAAATTCAATCGCTTGAAGGGCAACTGGTTCTTCATCTTCCCGTACAGCCTTCGCAGTGATAGTGAAGATATCCTGAATGTAAGGAGCCAGCTTCTCGTAATATGCAGACGATATAGCAACCACACATTCAAAAGCAGCTTGTCGTATCTTCACGTCAGTAGATAAAGTTGCCTCACAAACAACCCTCATGATATAATCTCGCTCCATATCATTGTTAAAGTTAGCCTGGGCAAAGCCCAAAGCATTATATAATGCATGAGTAGCAGCAAGCCTAACTTCACTGTTTAACTCATGAGCATTCATACCTTGGACAACAGCTGTCAGGATTTTATTAACTTGATCCTGATCTACGACATCAGGAGAGACCTCCTCACACAAATATCCTAGTGTCTCTAATGTAGCTTGTTTTACATGAGGTGGAATTTGGTGAATATTAGCTAATAGAGAAGCTATAAGCTCAGGCCATTGTTTTTGGGGTAACTCAATGCCTGCAACCTTAGCGACCACTTGGGATGCAGTTGAACGAGCCTCGTACACAAGCGAAGACAAGGACTGAATTAAGAAGGCCTTAATCTGGTTTTTCACTCCCAAATCAAGAGCTAACCATTTCTGGACAAGCTCGAACTTTCTATGTTGATCCTTCGCATCCAATGCATTTTTGAGAATAAGCCCTGCTAATTTCCGAGACTCAGCTGGCTTCTCTTCGTTAGATAGCTCTCCTGCAAGAGATAACAAAAAGCTAGGGAGGTTCTGCTCCTGAAATTGCTTGAGAGTTTCCTCGGCATGCTTCCGAACCGTACCGTCAACTGACTGAGCATGTAAAAGTACTTGTGTGATTTCCATAACCATAGTATACCTGCACCACGTTATCTGTCAATATCTGACAGACACTAAATGCCTGAGATAGCACCAAAGATCACAACTTTTACATGATATAAGAATTTACTAAAACAATGAGCAGCAGCGAGCGCATAGCAAAAATTATCATAGCTAAATACTAAAAAACTCAAGCTGGATCAAGTCACTTGCATCTGCAACAAGATTTGCCATTTCACATCCAAACAAAAACAGGATCCGAACTCAAAAGAGAAGCGTGACTAATTAAACATACAAATATACTTACTACTCTATCCATCCCATATATATTATCACCATTTATTTTTGCTCCATCCTAAAATAATTTACCCCTTTTAATTATCTAATAAACTAAAAAGCCCTTTTAATAATATCTAAAAACATTTTAAAAAAAAGGATAGTTAAATACGTAACAACCTAGTCTAATGAAAAGGGAATAGTAAGGGTAATGTGGCATCTCTAGGTAAAGGGGGTAACACCGACATTTTGATATTAGTTCATAATCCTGGATTCTAGTCAAATCAAAGAAGTGGGATAGAGAGAGTATGTATGTGATAGTCAAAAGAGTTGTTTTTGATAATTTTAACACCAAATATCGCCTAAAAAGACGGAGGAAATTTTGCGCAAATAGATATCGGTTGCCAAATTCGGAGCAAGTCACTAAGTAAACCCTCGAATATATAGGGCTAACTAGTAAAAATACTCAGCAAAGTCTAATATCTCGATGTCAATTGACGAAACTAGAAGAGTGTGCACTCAACAACGATCCTCTACATCGAAACTACTCAAAATTCATCTCAACAAGCTCGCTAGCTATCCAAATCAGATCTACTTATCAACCCAAAATAGTCAAACATCAATCAAAACACTAAATTCAATCAGTAGTACAATTGTACAAACCAAAATACACAAACAAAGCACAAATAAAAATTAAAATTATGAAAAATAAACTAATATCACATAAATTCAACTGCTTATGTGAGATAATACACTAGAATTCAACTAATAATAGATCAATTGATCGATCAAAGATAATTAGCAGTGAAAATCACATCCGATCAATAATAATAATAATAATAAACGGAGTAATAATTATAATTACAATCAAGATTAAAGCTTTTATACTGGATCAAGTGATAAAACAATAATCGAAGTGAAAATTACCTGAAAAATTAAAAGGAATTGAAGAGAGATTGTAGAAAAATTGAATTAATCGTCGATCGAAAGTTCGAAAACCGGCGAATTTGAAACCCTAGGAGAGAGAAAATCCTAGAGAGAGAAAGAGACAAGGGGAGCGGATAAAGAGGAAGAAAGACGCGGTTGTTTAAATTATAGGGGAAAGATTCAATAATGATTATGATTAGGATAATACTCTGTAATTCCGTACTTATAAGTTATAATTAACACAAATTCAATTATTATGTTAATAATAATAGTACTTGTAAGTTGTAATTGACACAAATTCTCGTATATACAACACGGTTTTTTTTTAATTCGTAATGTATAATGAAATTAACATTTCAAAATTAAATTTTTAAAATTATCCACGTTGTAAATTATTTTCGTTTACAACTGTTATAGACAAGAATTTGTGTTATTATATGTGTAGCATTAATAGGTAAAAAATTGAAAATTTTAACGATTTACACTCTAATAATTAGATTGACAAATTATTGAAATTATTTTTGTCAAAATCTTATTTAATATTGTGTTTTTGTGTTGTATTTTGGCGTGATTTTGTATGTATATAAAATTACATTAAGTTGAATTTTCGTATTGTAGGAAGATTGTTAAAATATACTCGGTATATATTTAAGATACATCTATGATTAAAATGTGACGACGACGACGACAACAACAACAATAGTAACAAATATGTTATGAATGTCGTCTATTTAGTGTTAAATCACAAATTAATAAATCATCAAAAATACAAAATGTGAGCCAAAATAACTTGGGGTACCTTTACAACCCAATTTTGGGCATTTCTATGTGTCTTAGGCTACACTTTACGTTAAAGTAAGCAAATTGTTTTCGTAGAAAAATTTAGAATTTGAGTTTCTCGTGCTTTATATGATCTTGTCGTAAGAAGAAAAATGACTTCTTATAAAAAGTAACATAGATATATTTATGTTCTTTTTTTTTTTCTCAAATAATCTCAATTCTCAAAAATATTGTGAATTTATTTCAACTATTCATTTTAAAGTCATCTTCATTTGCTCGAAATTGCATAGTAAAGATCCTTAGGCTCAAAATTCGTCATGATAATAATCATCTTCATCATCTCCCACATAAACACAATTATAAAATTTGTGTTCATGATTTAATATTTCTTCGATTGATAATTTTCCGTCATGGTCATCATCAACCTGTATGTATAATAAGAATCGTCGTAGCATATAGGTTAATTTAAAGGTTAATAGAGTTCATATTATTGTAATTTGTAAAGATTAGAAATTGTTAAATCACCTCTTTTATTAAATATTTACTGTAATACGAAGCATGATCCAATTCTCCGGGGAAGAGGAAACGTTTTATAGGCTTCAACTCTTGAATCGTCAATAATCTGTTTGCACATCAACTAAAGTGAGCAACATTAACAATTATATAAACAACTATGGAACTTCAGTGATAATGTCACGCATTAACATAAGGAAAATGAGCTGACACCACAAGGTGACACTCAATCTCGGCATCACCCTCGCACATGAAATAAGTAAGGACCCTTAAAAATAACAGTAGGTCTTGCTTGCGACGGATCGGATTTTGCGACGGGTATTTTGTGAGAGGAAATGGATAGAGGGGACAAGGTGGGCACCCCCCATGTGCTTCTCCACTCACCCTTGATGGGTATTTTGTGAGAGAATATGGTATCCGTCTTAAACTTGCGACGGATAGTGTCCGTCACAAATGAGAATTTGTGTAAAAATAATGGGTTCATATGAGAGGGTGTTACTGAGACTGGGTACTTTTTCTCTTTTGCTAAAGACTTAACACTAGACAAACCATATAATAGAATCGTAGAAAGTAGAAAAAAAATAGTCGGACTAGAAAAAATAAGCACTTACTATGTGATATATCTCATGATATTTTAATTTATAATAAATAAAAGGTTTTTCTACCTGCTATTCTCGTGTGTTTTTCAAATTCTAGATTGTACAATTCGTTTATCTGAAATCTTACACGGTACTCCTAAACTAAATGAAAAGCTCTCAAAATACCAAAAATGCAATAATAGCGTCTTTTAAACGATTATATTATGCATGTTTTATTGATCTTTTGACAATATTTTATCTTACATTAGTTTAAATATCGTTGACTCAATCATCAACATATTTTCTTTATAAAATTTAATGTTTGAAAACTCATTTTTTTTTTGTAGTTGGGGTATTATAAGTATTATTTACTAAGTTTAGGGGTATCAGATATATTTCGAAAAAATAAAGGTACCACATAGAATTCGTAAAAACACAGGGTTATTACGTAGAAAAATCCTAATAAATAAAACCAACTATTATATATGAGACGGTTTCATAGAAGAGTATCGCATACGAATGTTGGAAAAGCGAAAGATACCTATCCTTGTTGAGATCAAGGTCAGCAAATTGTAATTCTGGTGATGGAACATAATGATCACTTGAACTGAATTCGTAATAGCTCTTGAATGTATCATATGCTTTATCACGAAATTCTTCAAAGCTTAATTTTCCATCGTTGTTTTCATCCATTCTTCTATTTTTGAGGATAAATTTATAGTTAAGATAATTTAATGGAATTTGAAGTATTTAAAAAGACATACATTTGAAGTTTAACATCACATGTTAAAATTACTTAAATTATAATTAAATCATGCATGCCTGATTTTTTGTCGCAAAAACCATTCTTCAACTTGTGTGTTATTTATACTATCTTCTGGGTGCAATAAGCTGCAAATCAAAATAAATATAGCTCAGAAAAGATAATTAGAAATTTAAAAAAGACGAATTTATTTTAATGGCTATAGAGTATTCAGGTGCAATATATACGATATGTATGTACTCCGATCCGAAAGAATTTTTTGTAAGGAATTTAGTGGTATAGTTTTTATAATTTTTGAACAAATATACTTTTGTAACTAAAATCGAAAGCTTACCTCGAAAAAGCAAAACGTCATACATACAAAAAACGAAAGGAGTATAATTTATAACTTCACAGAAAAGAAAACTCAATTAAAAGGAAATTTATAATATAACGAATTTAATGGAAAAAAATAAAAATATCAAGGAAAAACATACTCTTTAAACTCTTTAAAGCTTAAAACATTATCTTGATCAACATCTGCATTTCTAAATTGTTCCATCCACCACCCAGCTTTACCATATTCCATTGAGTTCTCATCTGTTTTTTTCAACTTGACAATTTAGATATGAAAATTTGCATTTAGAGTTGATATAGGAAACCCGAAGAGTAATAAAAGTATATCGCTTTTCACATTCATCAATAATTCAAGATACGTTTTATTGTTTTACTGTAATGACGTTGTTGATGACATAAAATCAGAATCACGTCGTCTCTCATAGGAAAATTGTACTCCAACATGTAAGAATAAAACGTATTCAAAAACATATTCCTAGCATCGATTACCATTCATTATGTGCAATCGCGTTACACAAGACTAATCGACATGACCCGTAATATCGCAAATATATAACACACTTACTTAAATCATTCTTTGAAAATTGAGGAAAATACTCATTAAAAGAAATGAACCCATCTAGGTTTTTATCATGGGCCAAAAGCATTTTTCTTGTGGTATAGTCCAATTTTTCTTGGGCTTGCATGATGATCCAAGCCTCAAGCTCCTTAAACCCAACAAACCCATCTTTAGGCCCATTATCAATCATTGGAAACAAAATTATTAACCTCATTGACAAATTTAACCTCCCATCCTCCTTAAAATAAACTTGATCACCCTCATCAATTTTATCCACATTATTTTTCAATGAATGATCATCTTTTAAATAATCATCAACATCTACATTCAATCCCTTTTCTTGTAAATCGTGCTCGATTTTCGACACAAAAGGGTCAAAATGTGGGCCGAACCCCGTTAGCCGACGTCCAATTCGAATGTGGTGGGCCCCATTTTGGGAAATGTGGGAGGGAGGGGAAAGGTAAAGGAGGAGGAGGAAGGCGGTGGCTAAAATGCCGTAGACAACCACCGCCTTCGGCATGGTGGCGATAGAGCATTCACCTTCAAGGCAAGTTGCCGTGAAGGGAGGAGGTAAATAATGGTGGTGAAAATATGGAGGGAAGGAGATTTTTGATTTGGTAATTCTTTTTTTTTACATTGTTTTGTTTGGTTACAAAAAAAGGGAAATGAGGGGGAAAGACTAAAAAAGTAGTTATATATAGTTGAACGTTAAATGTGGAGGGTGTAATGTGAAAGGTATTGGTTGGTTAATAACCATGAAAAACTAAAAATAAAATATGAAACTAGAAATATTTTTACAATAAAAACTAGTTCTATTACCCGTGAAATTCACGGAATGTTATAATTAATTATTTTTTATTACTTTTTTCTCATTTAGGGTGTTTTTTTTAAAATTATATGAAAATATAATCGAGTACTCTATCTTATAAGTTATAACTCATTTATATACTTGGATGCGTGAAGTATTTTTTTTAAAAATAAACTTTGACATGGACATACAACATACACTGTTGAGCTTCAAACATGATTCTTGGAAATACTTATGACTATCAGTAAAAAAAATTTGCTCATAAATTAAAATCAAGAGATCTTGCACCTCTTTCCTTCCCATGCTTAAAAATAAAAACAATATTACAACTTACTATCTGAAAATCAATTTTTTCAAATGATGTTGATATTCCGAGATATTGTATCAAACTCAAATACAGTATTAGAGTAACTTAAATCTCACTCGCATTAGTTAGATTGTTGGGATAACATTGTTTAATTTCAAATTGTTCTACAAAAAATACATCCTTTAGTTAGTCTCTTGCTATGTCATGCTTTGAAGGATGCACTCTACAAAATATGAGTGTATAATATTGCATCTTGATCTTTATGCCAACAATAGCTATCGACGAATTTATCTCGACCTTAATATAGCTTAAATTTTGAGATTTGTTTGAACAAAAGTACGACAATAACTTATGCTAAGTGACAATAAACCAATCATCATAAATTAATGATGAACACAATTTTATAATAGATAATGTCTACGAAATCAGTCTTGACATTCATCTATTAGAATACATTTTTAATCAAGAAATGGGAAAAATAAGTGCAAATCAAAATAGAACTTCAACAAATTACATTATTGAAGTCAAAAATTAATATTTCGACTAAATACATATATACATAATTTAATTAGAGGAAAAATGAGTGTGACTTAAATCGTGTTCCTCTCCATGCCACTTGAAAAAAGGCGAATACTTAATACTTTAGTAGTTATTACGTAGTACATTTTTAGATTTCTCAAACAATCAACCTACACGATCTGAAAAGTAAATACTATACAAATCGATAAATGAGCATATCATTTTCCATGGAGAAACATATAATATACTTGTACCTTACACGTCGCCAACATTTTATACATTATATTGTTCATTATCCAATGTTAATATAAGAATGTGAATTACCTGGAAAACTAATATATGACGTCAATGAAATAACGTTTTTGCATAGATAACACCATGATTTCATTCACTTAAAAGGATAATAAAAATGGAAAAAAGGATAGGCTAAAGTAGTAACTTACAACATAACAACAATGGAATTTCATGACATTGAAACCTGTAAAACACAACAAAATAAATATTTTAAACTTATTTGACTAACAAAAATTTGAAAACCCATTAAAAAATAAACTATTAGCAAGTTATCTACACAGAAGTACTTAACATATGCAATATCACTTGAAAAGATGGTGTAAATATAAAGGAAAATATTACTAAAGAGACAAAAGCAGAAAATTAAGTGCATCATTAGTTTAATATATACTCTGTAATTAATAATATAACGGTTTTTAAAGTCATTGGTATTTCAAGGGATAGATGAAGAATTGAAGTAGGTTACAAACTTACATTAGATGGAAGAAGATGAAAAACAAAAGTGGAGTAAAGCCATAATAAAACATCTTGAATGTGGCAATATTATTACTATTATTATTAATAATTTTTTTTTTAATTATTATTATTTATTATATTCTTTATGTATAACTTAGAAGGCTTATGAATGTTGTCATTTGACAAGTCAGTACTATTCAAGGTTACCCTTTTTATTGTATTGTACGTATAGGTTTGTTATATCTTACACGTGGAAATATTTTTTCCTTTTAATGATATTGTATATTTATGTACCAAAAAAATAATATTGTATATTAAAGATGTCTTCACAAAAATCATATGATTAATGTGAAAATAATTATTAAACTTAAATAATGAATGAATATAAAATCTTATACTTTTACTTTATAAAATATTATTAGGTTACACAATTCTTTTTTTTGTTTTAAGTTTGTATAACTTTTAATAAACAAATGAAGTATGCATTTTTAGTGCTAGGATTTCTGGAAATTTAAGTTTAAAAATTTTTAAAAAAATATAACGTTTCCTTTCAACATTTCACAATGTGAAAATAAATTTTAAAAATAGTAGTATGAAGAATCTTAATTGATTCATTAAGTTATTCTATTACAAATTAAAACTTCAACTAAAATGTCAATTTTAGTTACAAATTAAAACTTCAATTGAAATGTCAATTAATGTGCTCAATTAATTTTAAAATAATGATAATGACAATGACATTTAGTAAGAGATTTTGGTATATTTTATGCATATATGAAAGAGTTAATTTAGTAAATTTATATGGTGTGAGGTGACATCACAAAAAGTTAGAAAATGAAAATACTAAAGTTTGGTATGAAAGATGGACAATTTGTAATTATGAAGTATAATAATGTTTGGGAGATGGATGCTTACAATTTAATTAGTATATTGATTAATACTTTGCCTTTTTATATTCCGTTTTTAGTTTTTTTTTTTTTACATTTGATTTAAAGAGGGAGAATTTGTGATTATGAAGTCGAGAAATGTTTTAGGAGATGAAAGTTTACAACTTTATTAGTATGCTACTCCGCCTTTGTATTTTTAATTTTTTTTTAAAATTTAACTTGGAATTGTCATCCTATTAGCTACTCAATGTAGCCTTTTTATGTTATTGTATATATATAATATAATAATATATATGTATAGATTACAAAGAGTTGGTAAATAGGATGTAATAATGGGCATCAATGAATATATTTAATTTGAAATTTAGTTTTTTTTGTAAGGTATACAAAAAGGCTAGAGAAAATAAAAGGGCAACAATTATGTAGGTTTCTTATAATTTTTAATTAATTATAAAAGTGATATGTGGCAAGAAGTTGAGACGTGACACGTGTCACTTCAATGGAGGCTCAACTAGCCTTTTTATATTATTGTAAGATTTAACGGCAATGTTATATAATTGTCTACACTTTCGTCTAGGGTAATTGGCAAGGCAAGACCGCAAGAGGCCGGGTTGAAGCTCGAGCAATTTGCTCCAAAATTTATTAAATTGGTTGTCTAATAACGGTCACCTGTATTCTCACTATTGACGTCGATGTAGAATTGGCCAAAGCAACGAGCAAGCCCGTCCCGGCTCACGGGTCACATTTGGCCTGGCCTGGCCCATACTCGGCCTAGGTTCGGATTCAATGATTCGAACCCGGCCGACCATTTTTAGGCGAAGTTAGAAAAAAAAAACTAGTGAGGCCTCCCAGTCCGGCCCGCCCAAAACCCGCCTAAAGTCCACCACATGCCAGGTCCAGGTAACCACCACTTGCAGCCCGACCCGACCCGCAAGGTCCGCCCTATTTACAGGTTGGTTAAGGTCTTGGTACGGTGAGTTCGACTCGCCCCCGAATTAGTCTGACCCGGCCCGAACCCGACATGTGTCCAGGTCTACGTCGAGTATGTGATATTATTACAAAAAAATTAGATTGACCTTCAATAATTTGATGTACCACCCTTTAATATTATGAAGAATGATCAAACAACAAGAAAAGCATATCATGTAAAAAAGTAGTGATCAAAGAATCTGGTATCTACTCTGTTAAAAGTGGCTATGGCGTTGCTCTCGATTGTCTCCAAGAAAAGATCAGCTCTATCAAAGACCGATCTTGTATTGGGACTAAAGAAACTTCTTTATGCAAAATTCAGCTCTGGAATCTCCCTATTCCTCACTCTTGGAAAATTTTTATCTGGAAAATCATAACAAATACCTTACCCGTGGGATATGAATTCCACAAAAGGAAAATTGAAGTTGCCTTCAACTGTCACTTCTGTAGCGGTATTTCCTCGGTTGAAACCCTCGAGCACCTCTTCAGAGACTGTCAATTGGTTCAAAAAATTTGGAGGTCTTCAAATCTGGGGATTAGAACTGAAAATGATTCTCACTTACCCTTCAGAGACTGGATTATAAACTGGCTTTCCTACTTCTCTAGAGTGAAAAATTCGGAAGATCAAGTTATCTCCTTTATTGCAATCATTAGAGGCATCTGGATAACCAGAAACGAATGTGTCTTTAGGGGATCAGATCCTTCTCCAGCCTCAATATTACTCAGATCCAGTGATAGTTCCGCCTCGGTCGCTGCTGCTTTGGCCACCGCTAGATCCTCTTCACGGGTAACTAATCATATGCAGGATGAGTTAAAATCTATGATAAAAGACTCATACTCTATGCCTTTTGTGGGTCTTGGTTCCTCTTGTTGTGTTATTCGTATTAAGGTTGATGCGAGCTGGATGGCTAACCTGCGTTCTGCGATTGGGTGGGTTGCTTATGACAATTCAAGTGTCTTTTATAAGGACCAAAAGAATCTATGGGCAGAAGGACCGTTACAAGCGGAAGCCACTGATATTAAGGAAGTACTCATTTGGTGTCATGCTAATAATTTTCTTCACGTGCACGTCCTGTCAGACTGCCTTCAAATTCTATTTCAAATTTTCAATATTGAGGAAGGACACCATGAGGCCCAAGGGATCCTAGATGATATTCGACAATTATCCCTTTCTTTTCATTGCTTATGCTTTAGCTACATACCCCGCTCCCTAAATAAAATTGCTCATGCCCTTGCGAAAAAGGCTATGATTATGTAAAATTTTCTTTACTATTGCCAAAAAAAAAAAAAAAAAAAAATATTTGTGTTTACAACTCCACAAGTCTTATGTCAGTCGTTAAAGTTTTCAAAGTCAATGAACGTTAGAGACCGGAAACAAGAATTGACCATTGACATTAATACATTATGCAACAACCCATAGTGTATGAAAGATATTCCTCTGTCGTTTGACGATATTAGTACTGTAGTAGTACTGTACTCATCCTAACTCAAAGTCGTACTCAATTCATTACAATCTTGATTTTATAACGTCTCGTCCTAGTCACGTCGTTAATACATTAGACGATACGACTCAAAACACCGTGCAAAAATCGTCAATGCTTTGAATTGTAAACGACGATGTGAGTCGTTATCAATAGTATCTCCATGGTCCTATACTCCTAAACATATAGAAATCAAAGATTACAAACATTAGTCGTGTTAAAATTTCTTTGGTATATGTCACTCAACTAACTAACTCTCTAAATTTCATTTACCAAGCTTGACTAATGCAGGTGCATTAGAGACTTAGACTTGATATGCGTGATTTACAAACTACTCGTATCACGTTAGTCTAAGAATTTACGTGAATTACTTACACAGTACATTATGTACATAAATTCTTATTTGAGAAACGTCATAAGCTTGTGACTTTTTACAACCGGTTAAAATAAATATTAAAAGAGAGGTGGTTTTGAGATGTCACAAGTTTTCCTCACAAGTAGGAATAACTGTATTCCATAACACAAATTCTCATTTATAAATGAAGCATTTGTCTTAAGATTACAACGGGTCAAATAACATACCACTGGGATAGATAAGACAAAAGCATAATGATTAGATATTAGCAAAATAACTTGTCCAATTATGCTATTTGATCCGTTTTATTTAATTCGGAAATATCCGTCTTAAGAGAGAACTTATTCCATACATAATTGTCACAGAAGGTATGCTCATTTTTCAACCTCAGCACATAAGATATTGAGACTGGATAGTGACAGTATCAATTCAATACCAGTAGCAGTCATCTTCCGAATAATGCATACATTTGCAGTCCTTGGACTTATATATAAGAAGCAAAATTTTCATCTTTTAAAATTTATCTACCAAAAACCAAAGCCATAAAACCCGAAATTTTGCACCTTAAAATATCATCCATGCGTTTTTCGTTGTACTGCTTGATTGCCCTGTATTTAGCATCTTATAATGCCAGACTGATGCACTCGAACTCTGTCTCGGCTTTTCAGCCATCATGTCGTAATCACGAGCAGCTAGCCTTGTTACAGTTCAAGAACAGTTTCCGCGTAGACTGTCCTCGTGCCTCTGATTATAGCAATCCAGATATCATACCTTATGCAAAGGTCAATTCGTGGATAGGAGGGCAAAGTGCGGATTGCTGTTCATGGGACGGTGTGCAGTGCGACAATGAAAGCGGTCATGTGATCGGCCTCAACCTCAACGCCAGTTGTCTTTACGGTACTTTTCCTTCAAACAGCACCATCTTTTACCTATCTTATCTAAGAAAACTCGTCCTTAGTTACAATAACTTCAACTACTCTCGAATCCCCTCTGAACTCGGCCACCTTTCTGAATTGCGAGTCCTTAGGCTCTTTAATTCAAAATTTAGCGGCCAAATACCTATGGCTATTTCGAAACTCTCCAAGCTCTCTATCCTAGAGCTCGGTGAGGATTTAGGAGGAACACAATTGCTAAAACTTCAAAATCCGAGATTTGAGAGGTTAGTTCGGAACCTTACTCATCTCCAAGAGCTCACTTTTAAGGAAGTCGACATGCTGTCCGCTGTGCCAGTCATCCTTCAAAACTTAACAACCTTGAAACAGATTAACTTTGTTGCTTGTAATTTACGCGGTGAGCTACCACATAATCTTTTCCGCTTGCCAAAGCTTGAAACTCTAGATTTGAGTTTCAATGACGATATTGATGGATCTCTTCCCGAGTTTCAACATCATAGTCGTATTAAATTCATATCTCTAATCAGCACATCATTGTCCGGAGAATTGCCTCCTTCAATCGGAAGACTTGCTCGCTTAGAAGTTCTAATATTATCCACTTGTCATTTATCAGGATCTATCCCGTCTTCTCTAGGTAACCTGACAAAGCTCGTTAAGTTGTACCTTAATGACAACGATTTTACTGGCGTCATCCCAGCATCCATATCAAATCTAACCAATCTCGAAAAAGTATATCTCTCAAATCTTAATGTTTTTCCGGGACAACTGATCTCAAACCTCGCAAATCTACATAAACTTAAATATATAGGCCTCAGTGGATTATATTTAGGAGTTAAAATCCCATGTTTTCTTGCCAATCTTACATCGCTTAGGGAAGTATATCTTACGAATACTCAAGTAGTGGGTCGACTTCCACAGTGGCTTGGGAATCTAACTCAATTAGAGATCTTGGAGCTAGGCGGAAACCAGCTGGAAGGTCCGATACCACAATGGTTCTCCCAACTGCAAAAACTACAAGGACTGAGCCTCTCTTACAATAAGTTGTTTGGCAACTTTGATATATTTTCCGACTTACAAAATCTTCGTTACCTGATTTTATCTGGGACCAGCCTAACGTTTTCACCCGGTTCTCAGAACAATTCATCTTTGTTCAAGCTAAAGCTCCTATGGCTCGAATCCTGCAACTTAACTGAATTCCCAGTATTCTTGCGAGATCAGCATGAGCTACAACATTTACGACTCGGACAAAACCATATCAAGAGCAGTATTCCACAATGGTTTGTCGACACAAGTAAAGAAAGTCTCCTGACATTTGAGCTTTTTAACAACCATTTGACGGGTTTTGCACAACCCGTAACAGTTCTCCCATGGACTCGCTTGGAAGTATTTGACATCGGGAGTAATAACTTCCAAGGCAATCTTCCTATTCCACCGGTATCTATAAAGAGTTACGCTGTCTCAAGTAATCAGTTCAGTGGCCTAATACCGAAACAAATATGCATGGCTACGTCTCCAATTAAGCTCGATTTTTCCAATAACAACTTGAGCAGACAGTTGATCCCTCATTGCATGACTGATCGTCTTGGCGATTCTTTACAGCTTCTGAACTTGAGAGGTAATAATTTCCATGGCAGTATTCCTAGATCTTTTACAACATACTGCAATCTAAAGATGATTAATTTGAGTGAAAATCAATTCGATGGTGACCTGCCAAGGTCGTTAGCCAATTGTAAAATGCTTGAGGTTCTCGATATAGGAAAGAATCGTATAAACGATACTTTTCCGTCATGGTTAGGAAGTCTCCCCAGGTTGCAAGTTTTTGTCCAGAGCCATAACAACTTTCATGGAAGGATACCTGGTCAAGATTCAGGTAGTCAGTTCTGCCGCTTGCGCATCGTTGACCTGTCACACAACTTTTACATCGGTGACTTACCGTTAAGATATCTTCGACACTGGAGGAGCATGATGGTTGCGAAGGAAGAACAATATGATTCATATAATACAAAGATTTCCTTCGTAATGGAGAAAGATGTAGTTTTTGAGAAATCGGAATACTCAATGACTATAACAAGCAAAGGGAGCGAGAGACTTTACTCGAAGATACTTGAAGTATTTAAAGTCATCGACTTCTCGAGTAATAACTTCACAGGCGAGATTCCAGACTTTATTGGCGAACTTAAAGGGCTTCAAGCACTCAACTTATCAAACAACAATCTAGATGGAAGGATACCGGCGTCATTGGCCAAGATGACAAATCTCGAGTCCTTGGACCTTTCTCGAAACATGCTCGTTGGAGTAATTCCGCCAGAACTACCACAAATAACATCTCTTGAGGTCTTTGATGTTTCCTACAACCAGTTAGTAGGCCCCATACCACAGGGAAACCAATTCGATACCTTCCTAAGTAACTCTTATATGGGGAACCCAAGATTGTGTGGTCGTCCAGTGCGCAAAAACTGTCGAATAGAAGATGAAACAGCAACCCGACCAATGGCAAATGGTGAGCCTAATGAGGTCTCTTGGTGGATTGACTGGGTTATTAGATCGTGTGGGTGTGTAAGCGGGTTTATAATTGGCATCGTTGTTGGGAAACTCTATATCACAGACAAGTATCATGAATGGTTTATGGAGACGTTTCGAGGAAGGCCAAGGAGGAAAGTGAAGAGAGCAACAAGACACCAATCTAGATGTTGAATTTGCTTGTGGTAAGCAACAAGTCTCTAGTACTGTATAAAATGGCCTTACACTAGCAAGATATTGTAATATGGTTAGTTTTGCAACTACTTTTTCACTTATATGCTAAATGATTTTCTTTTTGTTGTGTTAGATGAGTCGGAAGGGCAGTACAATATTAGGGGTGGGTAGAATTTGAACCTGGAATATATTGGAAATATAGGTTTTATTGAGAAATTGCATAATAATAGTGTCATACAAGATGTCTATTTATACTAATAATAAAGTTCTATATTTCCTAATCTAGTTAAGGAAATACAATATTATAATAATAATAGTTTTCCTAAATAATATAAGAAACATAATTAGGAAGTGTAGCATCTAGGAAAGTCTAGCAAGGCTAGGTAATATCTCCAATACGCTCCCGCAAGACGGACGATCGGAGAGCAAGTGCAGTCTTGGACAAGATGAGTTATGCCAAGGTGGTAGTTAGAATGATGATGTGCTTGGTAGCGTTGTGCTGAGCTCGCCAATATATTTTGGTGGGTGACCGAAAGGGTAGTGGTCAAAGTTGATGATAGGATTGTGGCGAGGTTTTGGTGGCCGAAAGGGTTGTGACCATGTTGTGTTGATGGCTCGAAGGATTGTACCCATAAATGTAGTGGTGAGTTTGTTTAAACTTTGTGGTGGCCGAAAGGGTTGTGGCCATGTTGTGTTGATGGCTTGAAGGGTTGTAGCCATAATTATAGTGGTGAGTTTGTTTAAACTCATGTGGTGGCCGAAAAGGGTGGTGGCCATAAACATAATACATGATGTCGAACAAAGTCGGGTTTTGGATATAGGCCGAACAAAGTCAGGTTTTGGATAGAGTCCGAACAAAGTTGGGTTTTGGGTGGGTGTTTTGAGGGGCTGCCGCAAGGGCACAAAATCGGGTGGCCTTAAGGGCACAAATTTTTGAGATGGGTGGCCACAAAGGCACAAATTTTGAGGTGGGTGGCCACAAGGACACAAATTCGGGTGGCCAAAAAGGCACAAATTTTGGAGGTGGGCGGCCACAAGGCCACAAATTCGGGCGGCCAACAAAGGCACAAATTTTGGAGGTGAGTGACACAAGAGCCGGTTTTTCTTTTTTTTTTGTTTTTTTTTTTGTTTTGGAGAAGTGGGGTTGATCGGATAATAGACCTCGTCTCACGACACGAGGAGAGTCGGTAGTATAGATGTTTACTCGAATATGGGTAGATAGGCACTTGGACAGTGTCAAAGTCTACATACCAATTCATCATTGTACGTGAACTTTTATGAAGGATGACATGTTGACAGAAGTATCTTACCCAACTTTGATGTCAATACATCATAGTTGTATACTCTCGGAGATTGAGAGAACTCAGTTTTTTTGTTTTTTTTTTGTTTTTGTTATAGCGTTCAAAGAGAGGAAACTTTATTTGTGTATATAAGAGAAAGCTAGCGAAAATCAAATCCCGCCGGTGGGTGTTTTACATTATCAACCCACCGGCGAGGCAGCGAAAATTTGTTTTTAGGCCTCAAGAGCGGAAATTTCCAATAGAATATATGATGCTAAGACATCTTCGATGATGCTAAATGATTATTAATATCATGAAATATATGAAAGCACCGACGAGAAAATGCCACTATCAACACTTTCATTACCGCAAATAACCATGATAACGTTTGCACTAGAAACCACAAGGGAGTTGTTGCTTGATCGAAAGGATATAACACGAGTCGTTTGGCCATATCCTAATACAATAACTCAATTTTCAAATTCCTGTGTTGGTGTCGAGTGTAAAATTCGTCTACCCTCGACTATGAATCACACCAAAGAAATAAAGTCTTAATTCGTTTACAGGTTTTGCACGAGAAAAAATAGATCTGGCAAACTTGGCTCGCTAATGTTTCAATAGAAGAATTATTTGTCTAGGGAAAAGCAACCCCCCATCAGAGCCTTCAGGCTTCAAGATCTTTCTCTCTCGCTCTCGCGCTTAGAGGCAAAGGTCTCGGCGACTAGTAGTGGGAAAGCAATAGTGGCGTCACAATGTACCTAGTTGAAAGAGGAGCGAGTGTCAGGCTAGAACACGCGTAAAAATGACAACCCATTATTATACTTGTAAAAATAAGACGAACCTTAACACTCTTAGCAGATGCGCGGATTTTTCCCCAGGAAACAGCCTCATCAGGGCGAGCACCAGAATCACTGCCATCAAACTCTTGGGCAGTGTTGATAAAAACAGCATAATCGGCGCCATTTCTCATCATGTTTGCATTGCATATGTGATGCTTTGGCAATCCTCCCCCTAGTATTATCATCCCTGTTTTCCTAGGAGCCGCGTGTACAGCCTCCCCGTCCATGGCTATTACATCTGCCCATAACCGTGAAAGGCGGTTAACTTGATAAATTCTACCGCCGGCAAATGTCAAACATAAAGACGTGTATTCTTCATCTAATTATATGAATAGTTTTTTTATAAGTCTAATTATATGAGTAATGAACCAGCATTACATGTCAGCTAAGACAGTCTCATATAAGTTGGTGTGCCATCAAAACATCAGAAGTTACCTTGCACAACATCGATGATTAAACCCGGGTTGCTATAAGAATGAAAATACAGCATGTCTCCGATTGACCCGTCTGTTATACCTGGACAGAATACTGGAATATTGTTCTGAAAATTAAACACAAGTTAAAGCTTGAGCAAATATATACTCTATCAATTATGAAAACAGTAAGTCTTGATTGAGACGGGTCAAATACTACTACATGGTGATAATAAAGACAATTTTTTTTTGTAAATCTAGGTAACAAGTGGGGTGATTTGGTATGTATTTGACCCGTCTTACGGATAATGTCCGTCTTAAATGAGAATTTGTATTAGGAAAATTGATACAAAAAGTAATGGAAAATTAGCTAAAGTGAGGAGGTTACATGTTATTGTACTAAACTACCCTTATGCTTATTTCATATGGGTTCATATTTATATGAATATGAATGAGGTGAGTGTATGCTGGTACTTTCAACTTTAACAAGTGGGTAAAAGTTACCTAAAATAAAAACTTATGGAATCAAACACAAATTCTCTAACACTTTTCGTCACAAGCTTGTGACCTCTCATAAGCTGCAAGTCGGAGAGCAAGTGGGAGAGACGTTGTGAGACGTCACGAGCTTGTGACTGTGACCGCTACAAGCGAGATTTGCTGGGAATCAAAACACCATAACATTCATGTGTATTCTTACCATAGATGCCCAATAAAGGTATGAAGACTCCCTATTTATTTCTCTTCCTAAACGAGCAATGAGCTTGGATGGTGTCCATAAGATTTTCTGCAGATACACCATTGATACTTAACTTTCAAAATAATCGTTGGTTCATTCAATAGAGGTAACATTAAACGAATACATATAACAAAAACAGTTGATAAATACGACAATTATGTCGGTGAGAAATGAATTGCAGTACCTGTGAAGTTTGCTCTTCTAACATTTGATCAAGAATCGGAATGATCCAATCTTCAAATTTGCAGTAGTTATCATTCGGAACTAACAAGTTACCAATGCGATTCAAGCCTTGTTCACGTAATGCAGCTCCAGGTAATGAAAATTCACCTTTGAAAGTGGGTGCTAGACATTTGATGAGGTCTTCTTCTATACCCCCAGTAGTTGTTACTATGACATCAACCTGAACATACCCAAGTTTGTTCAACAATAATTCTATGTAAATGTTCCTCTAAGACGGTAGTACGGTCCGACGAATTGAAATTTACCAATTTTTTTGACAAAAGAGTGACCATTTTTTTGTTAAATAGTGACTACTTTTTAGGACTAAAAAACAATAAAATGACAAATAGTGACCATTCTAATATATAGAGAGAAGTAAAACAAGAAGTCAAAACACCAACCTGCAATATATATTCGTACAAGACGGTCTCCCCCGAGCGACTAGTATCCAATATACTATTTGAAAAAGCTAACAAAAGGAAAAAAAACATAATTCGCTGAGGATGAGATTTAAACTAAATTCAGCTTACCCACTAAGCGACTCAATGCTAACATTCAAAAAATTCGCTGAGGACCTATGCGATTTAAATTATTGTAGTTCAGCTTTATTTCGGGGCTCGGGTCAGCAAGTTCTACTTATAACAACTCGAGCCCCGACTTTGAGTCACAAACTATGTTACTCAGACTCCTTTAGAAACATCCGACACGGGTGCGTGTCCAAGTGTCGGATTCGGCTAGTTCTTTGAAAAACATGCATATTTTGGTCTAAAATGAGGTGTCCAAGTATCATATCCATGTCCGAGTGTCAGTGTTGGACACGTGTACACAAGAAAATTAGAAGATCGAAGTAACATAGGTCACAAAAGACAAATGCAAGTATAAGAAGACGAAGGTTGAAACAAGAAGAAAAAATGGTTACTTCTCACCATACGATGCTCAACAAGATACCGGATGGTGTCACGAATCCCCGATGAAATAAGATTTGAAGTAAAACCCAAGAACACTTTGCTCTTCGTAGACTCTCTGAATCTTGGATCCTTCTCCTCCTCGCTGCAATCATTTTCAGGCTTCTCATCTGACAGCTTCCACTCCAACTTCAACCACATAATTACAGTAAATTAATGTTTCCTTATAAGTTTTTTTTTTTGCTAATGTACGAACTTAAATGCACTTTTATCAGTCAATAGTTATAGTAAAGTTTACGTTGCAAGTCCTCATGTGCAAATTGGAGATTTGTGGTTCAATATTATTATTAAAATGCTTTATCTCACACTTTCTTAGTCTTTGCGCTCAATCCATATGATAACTACTAATTGGGACGGAGAGAGTACAATTTAATTCCCTTATTTTTATCTATTTTTGAACTTATTGTGGTCTTAGGGCGCTTAGCCAATTTATATTTTGAAAAGTATAATTTTGTAAACAAATGGAGTAATGTTTCAAAAACAGACGGAATAAGTGACTTAAAAGTGTATCTTTAAAAAGTAATGTTAGCAAAACAAATTTATACGAGTAAGTTTAAAAAAGCGAATCCTAGAATAACAACAAACAAGAATTTACGAGACTGATAACCCGTCCAAAACCCGCAAAAGAAATAAAATTACCATTTGATTAACTATTTGAATAGCTTCACCAAGATTGGAGGCTTGAAAACCGGTAGAAATAAATGATTTTAGTAACTTAGAATAATCTACGCCTTGATTAAAATCATAGCCTCCAATCTTTGGGCATTTTCCTTCCAAATTCTCTGAACATTTGAAGACTGCAGATCGAGCAGCTGCCAATGCCATACTATCTTCCTCCATTTTGTCACCAGACTGTTTGTATTATTATTGATATATGATGATAATATATAATATATAATATGATTCGTGTTTTACAAATATACAATAAACTCGGTATTTATAGAGACTCGTACAACCTTTCATACTCTTCCCTCATATCTTCATTTATTTTCTATGATATATTATAATATATCATGTCATATACCCCCATTACAATATGTCTAGTTGTCTACTAGACATGGCAAATGGGTCAATCGGATCGGGCTGAGTTCGACTCGAGTCGTGTCACTTCGGGTTCGGGTCACCTATTTTCAAGTTATTCGTGGATAATAATCTGTTTGCAACAACAAACATTCGGGTCAGGTTAAGTTCGGGTTTCAGGTCTTGAGTTCGGGTGTCGGGTTAGGTCATTTCGAATCGGATCAATTTTGCCAGGTCTAATGTCTACGGAGTGCTTCCTCTGTCCCGGTCAATTGTTGTCTTATTCCTTTTTAGGGTGTCTCATTGAATTGTTGTCATTTCTATATTAAGAAGTTTTCTATGAGTAATTTGATTACCCAATGAGACTATTGTTCACTTTTCAATTTTCACCCACCAATTGTAATTACAAATGGTCCCTTACTCGTTTCTTTGATTTTTATGTCAAAATAAAATGGTAACAATTGACAGGACGGAGGGAGTATATCTCTACATAATGTAAAGGCATATGGCAGACATAACAAAGATAAACAAGAATCAACTCTTTGCGAAAAGGTGATCTTCTTTCGGACGGATCATTTTGGTCTGAAATAATAAGACGAGATTTTGAAATGTGACCACTTTTAGAAAACAAGTTACCATAAACTGTAATACGACTGTACAAGTTGGACCATCGTGGTTAGTTACATTTGAGCATAAAATGATTATAAAACCCGTCTTATTAGTCAGACAAAAATGCTCCGTTTGAAATAAAGAATTTCTTTTTTTGGCAAATAATCTGAAAGTCAGCCATGCCCAAATCGTATAAAATATATAAGGAGTAGTAAAAGCAAAATCAGAACCGTAATAATAATAAGGAAAGAGTTGAAAATATATCTAGTGGCAATAAAGGGACAGCTTGAATCAATCGAAAATTGCATCTCATACTTTTTAATGAATTCCCATTAATTTATCGAATGATTATATGCCTTTGACGGGATTTTAAAATTCTATGAAACAGGAATCAAAACTGAAATATAAGCGATCCCCAGATGATATACATATAAGAGATGATAGTTATTGGAGTATATCGACGATATGGAGTGCACGACGAAAATAAGGCATATACGGAAGTAACGGAACCGACGGCCGAAACTTTGACGATAAATCGATAATGATAATGTGAAGGAAGATGTTACTACATTTTGGTGAATCAATGTAACAACCCCTCTTATATATTATGTACTAGCTTAGGACCCGTGCAAGTTGCACAGGCATGTATAAAATATTTTGAAATACTTTGTCAAATTATGATGTTCATAATTATTTATTTTAAACTGTCATAGGTGGAAGAGAAAATAAGGGTAACTAGTTTTAAACCCGTGCAAATTGCACGGGTTTGTATTTCAGATTTTGTTATTATCAATATTTTTCTATAAGACGGTTTCTCAATAGTGTTTATGTAAGATCTCTCACATGATAGAGGTAGTTATCACCTTAATACTTGCATTATGTAAAAAAAAAATGTTAGATTCTAGTGTAGTTAATGACATGTCTTACAAATCTTGCATGATACGCTCTGACATATTTTGCATGTAAAATCTTGTGTTCTTGTATTAGGCAAATGTTCAGGTTGATTGTTACCCTATCCAAAATTAATAGTTGTATCATGTTATATACACGTATAATGTGTATAAATGATTTTAAAAATATTATCATATAATACAATCATTAGAATATTATGTTATATGTCGTGAGATTTCTTTAAATGTATTTACTAGAAAATTATAAGAACACATGGGATTAGGTAAGCCCCTGATATTTTATAATATGTTCTAAACTATTCTAAATATTTATGAATCCAAATACTTACTCAACAAAATGGTGGAATAAATTGACACATGATTTAATAAAGCAAGTTTATTTCGTAATATGGCCTCGTGAAAAGGTATATTTTGTATGTACATTCATATTTCAAAATAATGGTTAACCCAATTATCAATGTATTACAACTACAACTAAACATGTCAAGACTTGACCCGTTATTGTAAACACACTGACTCGACCCATTTTTTTCAAGTTAAAGACCCGTTAATCTTGATTCTCAACCCAATTGACTCAAACTTGAAATGACCCGTTATTTTAGGGTCTCAACCCGCCCGATCCGGCTCGACCAGTTGGGTCAATGAAACTAAAAAATTTTAAAATTTTAATATCAATACTCTCTAATTTTCTGTTTTCTTATATGTTGCTTTTTCGTAGTCTCCAACACAAAACTTTTTCAGTTTTTTCAAATAATATTTCGTGAATGATTGTTTGAAATAATAAATGTAAATATTTTAGTTATATGTATTTATAATTTTATTCTCAATATATTTACAATCACAATTTGGTGGTTTTGGCCGTCAAAAAGCAAATGTGAAAAAAATAGGAAAGTCAAAGTGGTATATAATATATGAAATAATAAAAAAAAAAGTAATAGAAAAAACAATTTTGCATGCCTTTTATAACATTTTAGTAATAAAACTTATTAAAATAATTTCATTTTTATAAGTGTTTTAATATAAGTATGATAAATAAAGTAATTTGCATGGATTTGTTATATTAAGGTCCTATTTGTTATACGTAAATTAGAGTCTCGTATTTCAGGTACACGAACTAATTTTGAGATATTATTAACTATACGAAAATAATCCATCTTAAACAACTAATGGGTACATAAAATTACCCATATTCCATAAATAGGTCTTATATAAAAAAGATATATCCATGTTAAGAAATAAAACGATTCAACTAATACCCCACTTGCATAGTTGAGATAAATCTTTCGGCAATTTCAATACATTCCTACTTTTGTATTATGCGTAATACTTGGCATGTCTTAATGTTATGACACATATGCTCGTCTTTAATGAGCTTAAAACAGATAATTAGCTTAAAACAGGTAAAATACATACTAATCTTCCACTTGTTATCTACTCCGAATATACCAAAATATTGTCTTTAATACCACCATTTGGTATTAACCCGTCTTAGGATATTATCTCTATTAAGACTTACTAAATTCCATAAGCCCATAATAATCGGTCAAATATTCTCATTAGAGACGGATACTATTTGTCACATGTTGAAGACGGGTCAAATATTATGAGTAAGACGAAAAGACAGTTCTTAGCACTAATAAATTGTTTGTCTCATCAACTCAAATGGATAATATAATATTTGATCTGTTTTATTCGTAAGATGAATAGATCCGATTTATGGGAGACCTATTGTTAATTTGTTATAACTCTAGGCTCTCTACATCTGAGTATCTGACTAATATAATCTAATATTTAATTTCAAAACATAAACCTACCTACCACTCACCAGTCACCGCCACTCCTACTCTCTCACCATTTTTTTTCTATTTTCAATTATTCAAAATTTATCTTCCTTATCTTTTAATCTCTTAATTAATTCATCTTACAAATTAAAATGATTTAACCCTTTTACAAAAAAAATCAAGTGAAGATCAAGTCGTCTTATTTGATTTTTTTTGGTGACTAAGTCTTCTTATTTCTCCAACGTATTATGATGATGTTAAAATGTTAAATGTTATTTTTTGTGTTTAATCGGTTTATAAATGAGGTAAGTATGCATGTGAATGATGTGAATTAATGAGATTTGTTGATTTTGATAGATAATTTTTGTAGTGAATTTGATAGTGGTTTGATCTCTGATCATTTTTTTTTAATAAAAAAAACTTCATTTGATTTCGATACATGTTTATTTAAAGTTAAATGATTTGCAGGCGAATATATAAAGTATGTTTTTTCATGTTGATTTTGATACTTTCATAGATCTGAAAATTTAAAATTATACTGTAGTACTTCATCACTGGCACTAAATTTAAGCGCACTGTTTCTTTTTCATTTTACCGTGTTTAATGTTTAGTATATTTGAAATAATTTTTGTAATTACTATAGTCATGAAATTTAATTATTTGAAATGATTTTTGTAATTATAATGATGTGAATTTTTTTATTTAATATTTGTATTCTAAATACTCCGTATATAAGCCATATTATTAAAGTTGTATTTTGAAATAAAATCATTTCCTAATTGATATCAGATAGTATGCAATTAGTTAGTTTATAGAAAGTGGTCCTGAAATTAAGGAAACAAAATGCTTCTTTTTGACATTTTAACTTGCAACCACAGGCTGACACATCTGTGGTTGTTGCTTTTTTAAATAAGGATACTTCGTTTGAAAGGTTGAAAAATAACATTAAGCACCAATTTTTTTAAAATATTTGCGTAATTTTTTTAGTATTTTAAGCCCAATATCGCAATGGTAAGTCTTTAATTTAATAGCTATATTTAGAAATAAAATAATTTCATTTTGTAATGTAACCTCAAAATGTTTAGTCTAGATTTGAGTCACTTCTCAAACATTACAATTTGCCCGAATAGAATTCAAGTAAAAGAATAATGAAAACCCAAAGAATTTTTTTTATTATGTCTCTAGTGTTATATTTTTAATGACAATTCATATTCGGAAGAGGGGTGAAATGTTTCTCGGATCAAAATTAGATGATTTTTTATTTTTAAGGTATGATTTTCTCTCCTTAATATTTTTCTCTTTTTCAAAATTACTTTTTTAGCTATATTATAATTTAATACGACTTCATCCGTTTTCTTTGAACTTTATCTTTAATATTAGTATTATAATATATAAAAAGAATTTATTAAGTTGCATTGGCCTGTCTGACCTTAGAGGGGTGACTGTTACTTGATTTGTCCATCCAAATTATGTTTAAGATGAAATTATCCATTTTAAATTTAAAACGTGTTAAATATGATAGATAAGACAAAATCAAAATGTCTAAATATTATCATGCAAGTGGTATGTCAATTAGCCCATTTTAATTTTAAGACAGATCTGTCTTACCGTACACTAAGTGTTCATCCAATTAGCTTCATCTCTTAGGCGTATGCTTGATAGTCTTCTTTTATAAGGCCACACTATGAGTATGCTATATGTATCCAAGTGGTAATTTTGTTTTATCTTTTTTTTCCTGTTTTATAATTTTTTTTGGTGCATAATATTATAAATAAGATGCACATTAAGTCATTAGTATCATGAAGTTGTGAATGACACGGAGTATAAAAAAACATCACGTAAGGAATATAGAGTTGGTGGAATGTATTCATACGTTGGTTAACCTAGAATTTATATACAATCATAATCATAATCATAGACAAATCGAGGCAATGTTTAGTATTCATGACCAATTCTATATGAAATAACCTATATGGTGACAGAATTTAAATCAATTTTGAAAAGGGAAAGGAAAGATATCATCAAAATTTTGGAAAAAAGGAAAGTATTTAATCCTTTCACACAAAGAAGGGAAACAATCAAGATTTAAGGGTAGCATGAGAAACTTCTTAACCAAATCAAACCCGATAGTTGGCCGTATCGACCCCAAGTTTGCAATGTTTTGTTAAATCGCTTCAAAAAAATATGTTTCCTTAGAAACTCGGACGATAATGACTCAAAATCCTAAAGTAATAATGTAATAAACGGGAAGTACTACAACACAACATTAAGAACCTATTAGTAAAATATTGTCAAGGATAATTAAAGACCGGAATATAATGTGGAGAATTTGTTCAAGGATAAAATAAATATAAACGTAGCTGATAAACAGCTAGTCTAACTTACGACGGTACGACTCGTTGCAAACTTAAGACGGGTCAAGTCCCCTTTACAAAGAGCAAGTGCGGGCTCCATTTGCCGCTCTTTGTGAGGGGGACTTGACCCGCTTTAAGTTTACGACAAGTCGCCCGGTCGCAAAAAAGAATTTGTGGCTAATAAAATACCTTTAATTTACACAATGAGCTCTCATATCAGTCAATCAATTATTTTCTTTAGGGATAGAATAAGTTTAAAAAGAATTATTTCAAAAAAAAAGTTTTTACGAAAAACATACTATGACATACATGTGCTTAACTCTCCGAAACTAAAACTCTTAATATAACTACATGCATTGCATTTCAAATTAAAAGATGAGAAGTACCAATAAAGAGACAGATTGAAATTGAGAAATCCTTAATTTTTGGCTGATTATGATTGGGAACTTCGATAGTATATACTAATATGTTGAAACTATTAGTGTGCTTTGTCAAATTTTCCTTCCAATTTGTATGAAATTTCAAAAAAAATAATAATAATAAATTCTTAAATTATCATCAATATTATTTTGAAATGAAGAACCCCATAAATAATAATACATAAATGCCCAATAGCAAGCAACATATGTAATTGAATAGCGAAAAACAATAAGCAGAACGATTGATTTTTCAGCAGGTGTCCGTTGTGACGGGTCGGACCTTGCGACGAGTTTTTCCTCTAACAAAATGGGTAGAGGGAACATGTGGGGCACCTCCCATGTGCTTCCCCATTTCCCTTAAATGGGTCATTTGTGAGGGGAAGTGGTACCCGTCGCAAGCTTGTGACGGATACTGCCCGTCACAAACAAGAATTTGTGTTGATTTTTAGGGTTTAAGAAGCCAAGAGAAGAACGCTTATGTCTGTGTTGTTTAGGATGAATGAGGTGGGCGGGAATATGTTAAATGTGGTGCTGCCACGTGTCCAATGGTTCTTGTATTATAGTTATATATATATATATATATATATATAGAAGATGACTTTGTTGTAAATCAAATAATATGCAATTCATCCACCCTAAATTAAACGGGTAAGATGTAGATGACTTTTTTTTGGTTTGAAATTTAGGTTAAGATATGTATATGGATGAATTTAGGGTGGGATAGGGATATCTATCCATCACCTTATTAAGTTCTTAACCATCTTGTGGTTACCCTAAATACATTCTCATATTTATTACTCCATCTGTCCCGGTCAATCGTTGTCCTTTCTATATTAAGAAGGTTTTGTATGAGCAATTTCACCCTAATGGGACTATTGTCTAATTGTCATCCACTAAGTGAACCACAATTGGTACCTTACTCTTTATTTGTTCTTTGTGCCAAAATAAAATGACAACAATTGACCGAGACGGAGGAAGTATTTGATTAATTATGATAAATAATTGCTCAAAATCGAAGTTACGAAATTATATGATTAAAAAGCAAAAACATATCACAAATAATACACACTATTTTTTTTAGTCTTTTATAATGCTTTGATTATTCAATTGGTAGATATATGTAATCGTATTATTGTAGGGATTAGTCATGAAGCATTATAATTTGGTGATATGAGTATTCAATTTAAAGTAATATCTACTTGTACTCATATACTCCTACTAAGAATGTTTGGTTTGCAATTTAAATTTAAAAATTGTGAATCCCCGCGAT
This sequence comes from Heliosperma pusillum, assembly GCA_022085475.1. Lineage (NCBI taxonomy): Eukaryota > Viridiplantae > Streptophyta > Magnoliopsida > Caryophyllales > Caryophyllaceae > Heliosperma > Heliosperma pusillum. The sequence continues at coordinate 70,627 of JAIUZE010045669.1, read as the reverse complement.
ATAGCAATAAAACAATCAAACAAACAACAAAAATTAGAGAATTTTAAGAGCTTTTGATATAATATGCAAAGTCACCTAAATCAAAGTCAACGGGAAAATTAAACAAAGTAGTTACAACCAAAAGTGTAGTAAATAGTTTCAAGGGGAAACAAAGGCCTTTGAAACCAAATAATAATCCAAAAGTAACAATCTAAGTGACGCAAGGTAAATATCGAAAATGTTTACGCTTGCTAGCTCACACAAGTATCAACCCAATGTAACACTAACTTTAAAGTTCCACATGTCATTCATTAAACATGAATAACACAATCAGTTGGAAGTAATTCAGGGTTCTCCTAGCCATATTACATGAAACCAATGGCAAATAGAACATTTAAACATACGTCACATATATCCACTATGATTAGTCAAGATGAGAGAATATTAAGCAACATTGAAGACAATAATCAACTTCTAGGTTAGACAAGACACAACTAGGCAATCGTATGGACACTATGTGACTTGCATCTCACCGCTAACGTCAATAGGACCGAAGACTCAAAAGGGGGAACACAAAACACGTCATCCAAACAATTCAAACATACTCTCATGGTAAAGGAAATGTACAAAGTATCGGCACTAAGCAAGACATAACAAGACTCAATCCTCCCGGTAAGCTGTCTATGGAACCAGGCGGTCCAAGTTTAGATTGCATCCAGACTCTCGGGATGAATGTTTCTCGAGCCGACAAACCTAAGGTCATTTCACAAACTGTCAAAGATCTCTATCCTAGAGCTCGGTGAAAAAATAAGGAGGAACACAATTGCTAAAACTTCAAAATCCAAGATTTGAGACGTTAGTTCAGAACCTTACTCATCTCAAAGAGCTCACTTTCAAGGAAGTTGACATGTTGTCCACTCTGCCAGTCATCCTGCAAGACTTAAGAACCTTAAAAACATATTCACTTTGTTGCTTGTAATTTACGTGGTGAGCTGCCACCGAATCTTTTCCGCTTGCCAAATCTTGAAACCCTGAATTTGAGTTTCAATGACGATATTGATGGGATATCTTCCCGAGTTTCAAAGGCATAGTCGTATCAAAATCATATCTCTAATTGGTACATCATTGTCCGGAGAATTGCCTCCTACAGTCGGAAGACTTGCTCGTTTGGAAGTTCTTATATTATCCGCTTGTCAACTATCAGGATCTATCCCGTCTTCCCGTCTTCTCTTGGTAACCTGACAAAGCTCGCTAAGTTGTACCTTAGTGACAGCAACTTTACTGGTGTCATCCCAGCATCCATATCAAATCTAACAAATCTCGAAAAATTATTTCTCTTAAATCTCAATGTTTCCTGGGCAAATGATCTCAAACCTCGCAAGTCGCAAGTCTACATAAACTGAAATCTATAAGCCTTAGTGGATTGAAATTAGGAGTTAAGATCCCTCGTTTTCTTGCGAACCTTACATTGCTTAGAGCTAGACAGAAACCAGTTAGAGGGTTCGATACCACAATGGTTCTCTTCAATGACTATCAGCTATGATCTTTATGAGCTAGCTAGTATTAGTTGACATTTGTAAACCATGACTGAAATCATCTTCAATGAAACAAAGAAATTTAACATACAAAGCTACCTGAGGCAGCAACCAAAAATATCAGTCACCAGTATTAAGACAGTATCTTTAATGTTCTAAAACCTTAATCTTTTCAAGATAGTTCTGCATTTCCTGATTTAACTTATCTGTGAGAGGAACTCCCTTCAAAAGCTGCTCAAATTTCGCTTCCTCACAGCTGATCGCAGCCTTTCTACAGGCCCTGATACTCCCTGAAACAGAATTACAACATCATTTTAGCAAACACAGACTTTATTTATCAATCAAAGCGATCATCTTTAGCAAATGCAGACTTCATTTATCAGCTAACTCTTGATTGAACAATATAACAATAAACCAAAAATAGTACTCCATAATAAAAAAAAAAATGATTAACAAAATCACATCAAACTCACCGCTCAAGTCAAGTAAATTAAATGAAGCAGGGAAATTTTCAATCCTTGACACCATTGTAATTGCTGACCAGACTTTTTTATACTCCTCCCTTGAAGTTCTAATGATGCACAGTTTAGTTCTGGGATTCAGGTATTTAACTACAAAAGATATGATGCAATTCTAATTAGAAGAAAAAGATAGACACATATATGAACCAAGCGGTGTATGTATGGAAACTTCTGATTAGGTGCTGACCCTGGAAAGAACCAAGTGAAGAAGCGAGACCACACTCGCCAAAGTTTAGAAGAATGCTCAGTTTAATTGCTGTCGCTACATTGGCTTGTAGGTCATGAAGAGGAACTGATTTATCTATAGACACTTCCAACACCATATACCTGTTTTTAAATCCCACCATGATGTTCCGCCTCTGTAAGGTATGTATAACAAATCAAGCTGCCAATAACAAAACGGAATTCAGATGAATTTTATAAAATTTGGCGGTGAGAAGTTGGGAACAATAAACATTGTATGGAATCGAAGTACGAGTTAGAATGAGCACAACTCAAACGGTTGAGTACTCAGCTACCCTAACAAGACTAAAAGAGTATCGTGTGCATATATCCTACTCCGTGTTAAAGAAGTTATGTCTAGCAAAGAGCAAAACCATGAGAATTCGAAAGCCTATGCATGATGAATTAATTAATTTATAATTACGTGTTTTGATGATGCATTAGCGAATAGAACAGGAAGCGTATGCGCTAAACTTAGAGATCCTTGATGTTTTGTTGGTGATTCCTGAAATAACAAAATGGGTTGAGCATAATCAGAGTTATGACACACAGTGGGGCAATTTGGCAACTCAAATAGAAGAATGTTGAAATTTTATGTGTGTGAAAAAGTGTGATAAGATTTCATGTATGTGAGGATAATCAAGGTTTTGCTGAAGCAACAGACAAAAGAGAGAAAATAAAATGGAATCTTGAAGAGAGATCCTTTCTTTCGGTGTTGAATAAACATAAAATATAAAAAGATTGTATTGTGAAATTGATGCAGTGAATTACTAGAAATAAGGGTAATTGTAGTTGGAGTGTCTGAGGAGGAGCATACAAATAAATTTATTATAATCATAAACCAAAATTTTGCCGTTGGATTCACGGAGGGATGCAACAAAAACAAGATCAGTGCTAATGAGTGCATCAGAATTAGGCGGACGTGGTATGGAAGACCAAGTATCAGGGTCATACACCTCCACGAGGGGTTGAGACTGAAGGTCGGGGCCAGAAATCAAGCCTGCACAGAGATATACTTTGCCACACAAATAGAAGGAACCTGCTAAATAACGGTTCTTACAATTAGGAGAAGCGACTCAAGCAAGTAGCTTAGAATCGGAGTACAGAGGGTCCAGGTTGTAAGACCAAAACTCAAGGGGTTCGCCACACAATAGACATGTTGGAGAATGGGGTTAGGGGATTATATCCCAAAAAAATGGGAGGATAGATTGAAGTGATGTCGCGGAATTTGGTCGAGTTACAGTTACGGTGATCATGGCGATTGTACTATTTAACATCCACTTGTCCGAAAAATTCAATTTCTTTTGAGGGTATAGTAAGCAAGTGCCACTTAACACTATTGGATTTAGAGGTTCGGTAAATGAACCGGGGAGATTCAGGCGGTCCATCCGACCTCCGACCCGGATACCCGTGACGAAGATAAATTCATTATGTGATTTTAATTCTGCTATTCAATTGAAATTACAACAATCTATAATTGGCAATAATGGAGCAAAATGGTTTATAATACTGGAAACAGGTGAAATAACCCAAAATTAGGGTTTATACAATTGGGGACGATAAATCAATTGCGAATTCGACATTAATGTATACTAATAATTAACAAATAGACAAAAATAAAGATTAAAAACAAAGATAATTGGAGTAAGAGTGAATCACTACTTACCAGGAATTATCGAAGGATGGGTTCGTTCGTTGTGGTCTTGTGGCGGTGTATCATCAATTCATCATATGATTCATACTTCCTCCGTTTCATAGAATAGTTTACGTTTATTTTTTGCACAAATATTAAGAATGGGTGAAAACAAGCGGAGTACCTACTTTTACATATGTTAGTTTACCAAATTGCCCTCTTATAAAAGAGCTGGGTCTTTTGTGGGATTCATTAACAAGGATAGTATGCTAATTTAATATAATTATTGATGTCCATAAAAAGAAACGTAAAGAATTAGGTGGAACGGCCTAAAATGGAATACGTAAACTATTCTATGGAACGGAGGAAGTATTAGTGTCGTCTTTACCGAGAATGTGTGTTAGCATCTACTCCTATTTAGGCCCTCTTTTTTTGAACTTAAACACATCTCCTTTAAATTCAGTTCAACTCCTATAAATTCAATTCAGTTCAGTTCATCTCAGCTCTTATAAGTTCAGTTCAGAAAAATTCAATTATTACAAATTAAGTTCAGAAAAGTTATACGGAATATATTATTTATGAAAACCGATATAAAAATATTTGACATTAATATTAGAATGACATTTGGTCAATTGAAAAAAAGGTGGAATGTGTTAAAAAAAATATGCCCCGAATGTCACAAAAGTATCAAATGTCTATTATTAATTATACATTCACACTCCATAATTTTATAAGGATGCATACTTTTGGAATACCTATTATACAACATGACGTGAATATTCAAGGAACGGTAGATTTGGGCATGTTTGATGATAAGCGAAAAAAAACCATGTTCAAGGTACTAAACGAGATAGTAAAAAACATTTGGCGAGACAATGGATTCGTTGTTTTGAGTGATAGTGAAAATGAAGAAGAAAGTGATGAGGAAGATGATGATATGGAAATAGATGGTTAGAAAACGATGTAATATGTGATTTATTTTTTATCGTAATGCAAACGTAGTAATCTATTTGAACAAACCAATGTCCATAAATAGGAATTATGTTATTATCTTACCTTATGTTTTAGAGTATATTTTTTTATGACAGCCATTTCCAGAGATAAAGATAAGGATAAAGATGATGTAAACGTAGTAATCTATTTGAACAAACCAATGTATTTGAACAAATCAATGTATTTGAACAAATCAATGTATATAAATCGGAATTATGTTATTATCTTACATTATGTAATAAAGTTCAGTTTAATAAATTTTAGATTCTATAAATTCTATTCAATTAAGTAAAATTAAATTCAGAAAAGTTCAGCTCCTATAAGTTCAGTTCAGTTCAGTTCAGCTCCTATAAGTTCAGTTCAGCTCTTATAAGTTCAGTTTAGTTCAGCTCCTATAAGTTCAGTTCAGTTCAGCTCTTATAAGTTCAGTTCAGCTCCTATAAGTTCAGTTCAGTTCAGCTCCTATAAGTTCAGTTTAGCTCCTATAAGTTCAGTTCAGAAAAGTTCAGCTCCTATAATTTCAGTTCAGCTCCTATAAGTTCAGTACAGAAAATGTCAGCAAAATTCAGCCCAAAAGAACGGGACCTTAGTCCATACTAGTTGTTCTATGGATACCCACAAGGCCACAAGCTAAATAGCATATTGTGAAATTTAGGAAACGAGACACGTGATTTAAATTTAATAAAATATATATTTTATAGTTATAAATAATGTACAATTTTATTTTTGTATTATTATTTGATAATAAATGTAAATAATTGAAAGTAAAATTTGACTTTAACTATAGTTCATTCTCATTTCTCACCCAAACTCATTTCTAATCAATCTATTTTAGTCTTATGTGTTTGTCGACTGGTGGTATGGTTTCTTTACTAACTTCACCAACCCTCTCGATTATTCTGATTATTTTAAAATAACAATTTGCAAATGATAGTATGTAATTTTATTTTTTTATTGTTGCCATAAAGGCAGGAATTTTTTTTTACCACTGATATTGTGCTTGGGAGCCTTGGGACGATGTAGACAACTGGTTTGGCTACTAAGATTTTATTATTGGTGATACTAAGCCATTAGCCATTACGATCATATCTTTCGTAATATGGTAAGTTTTTTTATTTTTTTAATTAGAACATTAGAGAGCAAGGGTAAATGTTGAATGTAGAAACAAGAAGTTGGTTTAGATGAATGAATATATTTGTGAGGTTTTGTACGTGTGTTCGGTTGATTAGCTGATCATATTTTCCTATCGAAAGAAAGCTTGGCTATTAGATCATTGTATTTGAGCTTTCGTACTCCAGAAATGGTATATATACATACTAAGAATCTCATTATATATACATACTAAGAATCTCATGCATTAATACCCACATAACTTATATGCGATTACATTTACGTCCTCCAATTGGCCCCGATTATAGGGGCCAATCGGTTCATAGTTTACATTTGGTAGCCAATATACCCCACCCCAATAAATGGGCATATTGCTTCATAGTTTCACATTGCCAGATTTTTTTTATGGCTATTTGAAGAGTGAGCCGTCCGGTTAGTCCTTATTTGTTCCCGCCTTATGCCCTGAATGATAGAGAACACACACTCAAAATTACACTTTTATAATATAGAGTACTCAACTTTCACAGAGAATTATCCAGTTGTAAGAAATGATAAAATACTGTCGAACTCTCTTAAAGTCATATTTTCTTCATGTTTTGGTTAGTTTCATGGATAATAAAGAATTATGTAATTAGATTAAATGAATAAATAGCATACCCTGTGACGTCTAAGATTGATTTAATACTTAATAGCATACCCTCTTCTATCTTTATCAATATAAGGCTTGTACCATTGTAATAGGAACTTGAAAACCATATTTTCGACTTTTTACAAAGTAAACGCGTAAAATTATGTGGATTCAAAATTAAAGGCCTTAGCAGCTAGATGCCTTATCCACAAATCGTACGAGTTTTTGTGTAACCCAAGGAACTAAAATTAGAGCTGAAATTCTTTCAAAGGAAAGCGTGTTTACCGGTGTTCGAACGTTTATCCAAGTCAATATCATTAAAGGTTTCAACACTCGATTTTTACAGCAAAATCCAAGTATCTCGTAAATTCAACAAATTGGGATCAGACACTAATGTGAGTATCAGAGTCGTGTTTGCACTGTTTGGTCAGGGGGCCTCAAAAGACGCAAGAGAAACAGCATGAATAACACAAATTCTAGAATAAGACGGCTTCACGCAAGACTTAATGCACCAATAATACTCAAATTCCTCTAACCTGATTTCCCACCCCTCCAAGATTTCAAACCCTTACCCTACATGTTCCTTTTTTAGCCTTCTCGGGATACCCTACGAACGAAACGTCCCCCTAAATTCCAACGAATCTAGATGCATTGAAGAAACACGCCGTTTTCTTTTGAGATCCTATATTCCTATCTTATGCATATCAAGCTTCATTTTCCGCAAAAGGTAAAAGGACATTAGCTTATATGATACTCCCTCTTTCCAAGTTAATTGTTGTCTTATTCCTTTTTAGGGTGTCTCAATTAATTGTTATTCTTTCTATATTTGGAAGGTATTATATGAGTAATTTGATCATCCAATAGATCTATTGTCCACTTGTCATCCAATAAGTGGAACCACCACTCTTTCCTTAGTCTTTGTGCCAAAATGAAAGGACAACAATTGACTAGGACGGAGGGAGTACTCCGTATTGAAAAGTGACGGCGTAAAAAGCTTCAAAGTACCAAAAATACATAAATAAATATTCAGACTTTCAAGAAACAATTCGTTCTGATGCGGAGGATGATGCTCATGGCCATTCTACCGTACTCCACCAACACATTACATTTCATATTCTGGACGGTGTTATTTCACCATCTTTAGTGGGTAAGTATGTTTAGTAGTGTCTTGTGTAATTGTATACTAAGTAAGGCCCTATAGGAGTATAGGTCATATTACTACCTGCATGCAAACAATTATCTTTACCGTAGCCTTGTACAACTCGCACATGCTAAAGCCCACGCAGCTGAAATCTATGTCTAGAGTCTCTAGACTAGTTTGCAATCGCATTACCCCAGCTAGTCAGCTACCACATTTGGAAGCCCACCAATAGCATGTACACAGTAGTACACTTGTAGACTGTAGTGTACCCTAAAAAAAGCCCTTACCGGCTTACCCTCTAACTGGCAAGTGGCAACTGATCAACATTCCCAAAATAATAACTCTATCCTCTAGCAGTAACCTATATCCGTCGCAAGCTTTTAATGAGTCAAGTTTAACCGCTTGGATAGATAAGACAAAGTATAGGGAATTCCAAATGACTTGTTTTTTCCTATCCAAGTGGGTAATACTTGACCTGTCGCAAGCTTGCGACAAATTTGCCTATCACAAATAGATCCTCTAGATCTCTAGTAAATAACCAAGCATGACATAGCTCAACGTCTAAGCAACATAGGTAACTAAAACCTGAAGCAAAGACTAAGCGGAAATGCATCCTAGTCCTAGCAGAATCAAATTTTACAGGAAATTGATTACCAGCAATTACTGTTTGGTTTGAATTTTTTTTCCTTTTTGCATAATTAAAGAAGACGGTAAATACCGACAACAAATTGAGTAGTTTATTGACCTTCCAGTGAATGATACTCCGTAAGATATATATTAGACACAAAACAACACAAGCAGGAAACAAAAAGAGGGTATGCTCGAACATAAACACAAGCGAAAAACATATAAACAAAGTATAACACATGTGAAAGCGACGAGAGAAACTTACAATAAGTAGGCGGCTTGTACTTTGAATTGACAGTCAAGATGATAGCAATAACAGGCCATGACAGACGCAGTCAAGTAGTGAGGAGAATTGGACAATGTATCAGAAGTGTCATCAAGACAAATACGTACGACAGTTAGATGCAACCTAGGATGACCATCAGACCAGATAAGGGAGAACAACTCGTCTTTCAAATGAAGCAGCGTGATGTATCCGTATCTTGCTAACTCCTTTAAGTTAAAGTCATGGCCGAAACCAATAACAGGGCCTACAAACATTGTAAAATTGTCCCAGTTAAAAGCCCTAATCATACCATAATCATCAAACCAATACAGAGTGCTTTGCTCAAACACCGAAACAGGGTGCATCAAAATAGTGGAAATATGAGATGCAAAACCATCGAGTTCAAAGGGAATCCATGTCGAATTTTCAATATCATAGCAATATTGCCTTTGACTTCTCTTGTCAAGCGCCAATAAGTTACGGCCTATGGATGCCAGCTTAAGTTCACAGCCATAAACTCTATGAAATTCAGAAAAAGGTATTTCCTTGCAACACTTGGTTACAGGGTCAAACAAGAATCCTATAGAGGTCTGCTTTGAAGAATAATCCATAGACATCATATATCCGACATCATTGATAAGACAAAGTTCCTTGTTTACCGACACCATTGTTGGATTAAACCTAGATAATACATGGAACATTGTAAGCATATAAAGTAGACAAATTCTCATTGAAGACAAATATGACCGTCTGACTGTATAAAGTATTACAAACCTAACCATATAATAATTGACGGTATCTTTCCAAAGGCGTATCTTTATGTAAATTGAATGGAAATATGATGAGCAATTAGAAGGAATAGAAAAAGATAGATACCAATGACAAGGAAGTGGGTTGGTGAAGTTCCATTGAGGAGCATTGTGACTAAAATCGCAGTAGTGAATAGGATGACAAAGATCATCATCGGCTTGGCAAGCAGGGCGATGACTGCTAATACCGTAGACGACGGAACCGATAGCGCAAGTACCACAGTGATCGTTTAACTGAGACGAAAACGGTCCATTCAAATCCGGATCCAATGAATAATCGTAAAACTGGTCATCGTCACTATCAGTGTCGTGCTCGTGACGTATATAGCGTATGCCACCTTTGGAAGCATCTGATTTCGCTAAATCTAAAAGCTTATTCACGGTTTTGGCCGGAATTTTGCACCTTAGAAAACTACAAGTATTATTGTGTTCCCTCAAAAGGACGCATATGAGAAGGCCATCGTCCCAATGATCAGCTGGAGGCGGAGGCAGAGGCGGTGGCGATTCTGACGATTGTCTTTGCCGTAACCTATACATCTTCAACGTCCGCTGTACTGGCCCCAACTTAAACACCTTTCAAGGAATGAGTGAATCTATTCAAAAGGACAACTAGTATATATATAGCAGACATTTGATTTAGAAAGGGCAAGGCCAATAAGAAGCTTTAAGATGTCACATGGGCTTGTCTCCATGTTTGACAAACATTCACAAAACAGCACCCGCAGCAGCGGTTTTGGGCAAGAAAAACGCGGGTGACCACGGGTGAGTTGCGCGTGTTGGTCTAGGTATGTAGCACGAACACGAATTTTTTGCTAAACTAAGGCACGTCCTACAACTATTTAACAAAATAAGGCGGGTTTGAAACTATTTATCAAAAATGGGTCCACGTCATCAATTTCCGCATTGATTAAAACAACCTAAGCAAAGAAAACAAGCTATGAAATCAACTACTTCAACCAAAATTTACCTAATATGGAAAGGGGGAAATACATATAATCAATTATAAATTGAATTCTAATTGCAATGAACAAGAGTTTATTAATATTAAGGGAATGTCATTACCTTATAGTGTGGTTGAAACAAATGGAGTGATTTGAGTGGATTGAGATTAGAGAGTGACAAATTCAATTTTTAGGGTTTGAGGTTTTCGGGTCTTTTTTTTCTAATTTTGTCGAGTAAATGAAAGGGGGAAAGGGGGGCTGCCTTGTTTTGTAAACGGTGTTGTAGCATCTCGCTCTCCAGGAGAGCGAGAAGATGTTGAATTCAGTAACTTCTCGCTATGCGGGAGAGCGAGAAGGTGAAGAACACCAAATTTAGATTGGCAGAATGTTTTGTCATTTGACGCTGAGGCATCTCGCTCTCCCGGAGAGCAAGATGGATTAAAATTTTTAAAAAAAAATGCGGAAATTGATGACGTGGACCCATTGTTGGTAAATAGTTTCAAACCCGCCTTATTTTGTTAAATAGTTGTAGGACGGGCCCTAGTTTAGCAAAAAATTCCACGAACACTCCTCCTAACTAGTCGTCCTGTGTCGGACACTGTGTCGGACACTGTGTTTGACACACGGACACCTATTAACAAGGAATGAGAGGTCGAAACACTATAATAGATTGATTAGAAGATGAGTTCGGGTGGGAAATGTGAATGAATTATACTTAAAGTCAAGTTTTACTTTCAATTATTTACATTTAATATCAAATACAAATACAAAAATAAAATCCTACTTTATTTATAACTATAAAATATACTCAATATTTTATTATATTTAAATAACGTGTCATGTATCCTAAATTTCACAAGATGTAGTATCATATGTCCGTTTCCGTGTCCGTTTTGATGCTACCTAGGTCATGGTCCTCATGGATGTGCATCTTTGTGTATTTCCTAATGTGTGGTTATAATATATTATAGAGTTATTTGTTTTATAGTATTTCTTAATTAGTATAGTATAGTACTCCGCATCTATTAGCCTCAATTTTAGAAACCCTAAATTCCAATTGATTTCTTAATATTGTTTAGCTAATATTAGTACTTTACAATTACTCCTTCCGTGTAGTAATTTACAATTGATACCCAGTTGTCCAGTAATATTTTGGCAAATATAGGTTGTTATAATCTCAATTGAACAACATAAGACAAATGAGTTTATCTTGGTTATGGATCGAGACGAGGAGGAGGAAGAGAAAGAGGTCGAGAACAGGTTCGAGTCCGAGTCGTAGTCCTAGGTCAAGGTCGAGGTCGAATTCGCTCCGTGTATCCAAGTGGAGGAGAATTCGAAGTCCTAGTTTGGAGCTAGATTCAGATGTTAACAAGGATTACCCGGTGAAGCGGGGACCGCCTGAATCACTCCGGTTCGTTTACCGAACCTATAATAAATCATATGGTGTTAAGCTGGAGTTACTTACTATACCCTCAAAAGAAATTGAATTCTTTGGACAAGTAGATGTCAAGTGGTATACTCGCCATGATCACCGTAAATGTGACCCCGCCAAGTTCCGCAACATCACTTCGATCTATCCTCCTGTTTTATTGGGATATAGTCCCGTTACCCCGCTCGCCTCCATCGCTCGTGTCGGCACCAACATTTACTCCCTTTTGAGTTATTTGGGCACACCCCTTGAGCTCTGGTCTTACAGCTTGGACCCTTCTCTTCATAACGTTCCTAACCGACTCGCTTCTCCTATTTGTCATAACCGCTTTTCACCAGCTACCTTCTCTTTGTGTGGCAAAGTATATCTCTGCGCAGGCCTCATTCTACACCCCGACCTCGACTCTCAGCCCTTTGGGGAGGTGTATGACCCTGATACTAACTCTTGGTCTCCCATTCCGCGTCCCCCTAACTCAGATTCACTCATTAGCACTAGAGAGGTGTTTATTGCATCCCTCGGCGAAACCAATGGCAAAATTATGGTTTATGATTATGATATATCGTCCACTCGTCTTGTTTACCTATACGATGTTGCTGCTCAACAGTGGATCACTCGTCCTCCTCTTCCTCCTACGGACTTTAGACCTAAGTTCGTGTATACTTCTCCAGTTATCAATAAAGATGATAACCACCTCTATTGGATTGACATGCGAAGAGGTTTTATGTATGCTTTGGACTGGGAGTCGGAGGAAATGAATAATTTTTCAGGACCCATTGTCGGAATGGAACATGTCGGAATTTTGTCCTGCTTAAAAGTGCTTCACAGAGCTGTTTATTTGCGTCATCTATGGGACGACTACTTTTGCCTCGTTTGGTCGACACTATCGTATATCAACTCTAAAACTAGAGAAAATCACTTCACATTTATAAAGGTGGTCAAGTATTCTGCTCCGGATTCATTGGTGGCTTTTGTTATAGGGTGTTTCGTCGATTTAAATCGTCTCAGTCCTGACATCATAGATGTTATCTGCTTCTAAGTTTATGGTGAGTCGATTTTTGTTCATTTATTGTTTCTTGTGTTTATCTACTGCTCTTATTATTTCATGTATTATCTACTGCTCACATATTTTGCAAAGTGTTTCTCGATGTTTTCTCTGAATTAATTTATTTCTTTTGCAGTGGTCACATTATCGTTACCGTAATAGTCGTGTATTACATGGAGTATTAGCTACTTGTTTTGATTAACTTTTTAGTTCTTAGAGCAGTTCCAATGCTTTATAAAAGCGAGCAGCCGAGCACTACAACTAGAGATAGAACTGGGAACGCAGGCCGTTGGGCTGGCAGTCCTGGTACAACCCAGCATGGCCCATGGCCCATTTTAGCACGAAACGACACGCCATGTGGCATTGATCGTGCCTAGGCCAAATTTTGAGAAAGAAAATCATGCTTAGCCCAAGCATGGTTTTACAACTTGGACCCTGTTCATTCCAATCCTAAGCAACTCGCTTTCTCCTCTTTGTCAAAACCGGTTTTCAGCAGCTACCTTCTCTTTGTTTGGCAAAGTTTATCTTTGTCGAGGCTCGACTTCTGACTTCGACCTCGAGTCTCAACCCTTTGGGGAGGTGTATACTAACACCTGGTCTCCCATACCGCGTCCGCCTAACTCAGGTTTAATCATTAGCATTAGTCATGTGTTAATCCAATGGCAAAATTATGATTTACGATTATAGTATATCGGCAAGTGGTCCTGTTGGTTCTGTTTACCTGTATGATTGCTGCTCATGAGTGGATCACATATCCTCTTCTTCCTCCTACGGATTTTAATCCTAAGTTCGTGTGTACTGCTCGACTTATCAATAAAGATGATAACTACCTCTTTTGGATTGACGTGCGAAGAGGCTGTTTTATGTAAGCTTTGGACTGGGAAAAAATGCATCTTTATTCAGGCCCTATTGTCGGAATGGAACATGTCCCGATATTGTCCGAGTTAGAAAGCCTTCGTCATCCTACTTCTTTGGGTCATATATGGGACTACTACTTTTGCGTTGTTCACAGCATCTTATTTCGACTCTGAAAATACCGAAAATCACTATTCATTTACAAAGGTGGTCACTGGTGGCTTTTGTTCTAAGTTGTTTCGTCGACTTACATCGTGACAGTCCCCGCATCTTAGATTCTATCTACTTCTAAACCTATGGTTAGTCGGATTTTGTTCATCTGCTTCTAAATCTATGGTTACTCGACTTACATCGTGCCAGTTCCCGCATCTTAGATGCATGCTATCGGCTTCTAAATCTAACGTTGAAGCTTAGTAGAGAGCCAGAGAGTGATAGCTTTAGTGTCTGATTATTGCTACTTATTAGCTGCGAATGTCTTTTAATTTTTTTTAAAAAGAGATATTATAATCTATGGGTACACATATGGATAGACATAGGATTTAGACATTAAATATTTACAACGATTTTTTCATTATAACTAAGTTAATTAACCCGGTTCATCGCGCGGGCTTTTAAACTAGTTACTACACTAAGTACGGCACACATGTACCAGGGTTACGATAGGCTAGATTCCCCTTTGAATGGAAATATGATGAGCAATTAGAAGGAATAGAAAAAGATACATACCAATGACAAGGAAGTGGGTTGGTGAAGTTCCATTGAGGAGCATTGTGACTAAAATCGCAGTACTGAATAGGATGACAAAGACCGTCATCGCCTTGGCCAACAGGGCGATGACTGCTAATACCGTAGACGACGGAACCGATAGCACAAGTACCACAGTGACCGTTCAACTCAGACGAAAACAGTCCATTCAAATCCGGATCCAATGAATATTCGTAAAACTGGTCATCGTCACTATCAGTGTCGTGCTCGTGACGTATATAGCGTATGCCACCTTTGGAAGCATCAGATTTCACCAAATCTAAAAGCTTATTCATGGTTTTGGCCGGAATTTTGCACCTTAGAAAAAACTATAAGTATCATTGTGTTCCCTCAAAACGACGCATATGAGGAGGCTATGTTCTAGTAAATTTAGAAAGGGCAAGGCCAATAAGAAGCTTTAAGATGTCACATAGGCTTGTCTCCATGTTTCACAAACATTCACAAAACAGCACCTGCAGCAGCGGTTTTGGGCCAGAAAAACGCGGGTGACCACGGGCGGGTTGCGCGTGTCATGGTCTAGGTAGCACGAACACTCCTCCTAACCAGCCGTCCCGTGTCAGACACTGTGTTTGACACATGAACACACGGATACCTATAAACAAGAAATGAGACGTCGGACGACTAAAATAGATTGATTAGATAATGAATTCGGGTGGGAAATGAGAATGAAGTATAGTTAAAGTCAAATTTTACCTCCAAATTATTTACATTTAATATCAAATACAATACAAATACAAAAATAAAATCGTACTTTATTTATAACTATAAAATATACTCCATATTTTATTAAATTTAAATAACGTGTCATGTATCTTAAATTTCACGAGATGTAGTATCACGTGCCCGTTTTCGTGTCCGTTTTGGTGCTACCTAGGTCATGGTCCTCATGGATGTGCATCTTTGTGTATTTCCTAAGAGTAAATTAACAATTACACCCTTTTATAGAACAGTTTTCTAAAATTACTCCCTTTTATAAATTTTTTTAAAAATTACACCCATAACTTTCACCTAGGTCAAATTTTGCACCCAATCTTACTTTCCGGTGAAAAATTTGTAAATCTGACCAGATTGCCCCTTACTTAACATTTACCTAAAATGTGTTTAAGACTCTTTCTTACTCTATTCCCTCTTCAATTCCCCCAAAATTCTCCACCCTCATATTCAATCTCCCAAATTTACCTCAAAATTCCCCCAAATTTACCCACACTCATATTCAATTTCCAGATTTGATCAATCTCCCCTTTATCAATTAAAGCTATTCATATATGTAAGTGTAACAATAAATTTTGTATTGCAATAAAACTGTAACACAAAACAGAGAGACAAATGAGTTTATATTAATATCAGAAAGTTATGTATACAACATCTTTTTATCCTCTGATTCTACAACGTTACTAAAGGTACGAGTCTTCGATCTTCAAGGCTCGTTTGCTTGACTTTAGCTTCTTGAGAGGGTCGCGTGGGCTTGAATCTCTTTTCGATGCTTGAGTTTGATTTGAGTTTCCTTGCGTAGGCGGCACGATTTTGTGGTGCTTGTTGACTACTTGCGAAGGAGATTTGTAGAGAGAATTTGAGAGCTTTTGATGTCTATTTTCTCTTCACTTTGACAAATGAGTTTTTCTCTTGTAAAAGTGATTTTTTCTCCTCGATAATACTTTAAACATTGATGAAGAGTTGAAGCGACCACGCCATTTTCGTGCTTCCAGGGCCGACCTAACAACAACTTGAATGCGGTCTTTGCATCAATAACATGAAACAAGGTGTCAGAAGATAAATCCTCCATGCTAAGATTCACACGAATTATGCCAACTGTGCGTTCACCATTCATGTTGAAGCCATGAATTACTGTTCGACTACTGGATAGTTCATCCATTGTTATGCCCAACTCCATCATGGTTGCCTTTGGCATGAGGTTTACACCAAACCCTCCATCAATCAAGATGCGTTTTACTTTCTTTTCTCTTATGTAGCCTGATACGTACAAAGGCCTATTATGGAGCTTTGATCCAAGTAATAGATCTTCATCAGAGAACGTCAAGGCAGTATTGCAAGATACACACCTGGTATCTTGCACTCCAAGTTGGCTTGAGTGTTCCAATGACACAAGTTCTGAAGCATCATCCTTTTCTTCATCTCCCTCAGTTTCATCAGTTACCGCGACTGTATTGACAGTAACTTCGTTGAGATAACCTTTAGGGAAGACCTCATCTAGCATGACAGGAGCTTGAGGTTCTTGTTCGAGTAAATCAATTGGAAGGACATGTGATTTGATCACCTTCTTTGATTTCTTTTTGCCTTTGGAACGATGTGAGCTCTGCCTCTTAATTTGTTTTCTCTTGCGAGGTGCATGCAGTTGATTTTGTGTCTTTATTTGCTTCCTTGGTTTCTTGCGCGTCACCAGAGTCCAACCTCCATTGTCATCATCAATAATGGCTTCCATGGTTTTCATCGCGCCTTGAAATGTCTTCTGCGGCGGTGATATTGCTGTTTGAACTTTGAAGGCTACTGGCTCAAGACTTCCAAATTGCACCACATATACTTCTTCTTGCTTGGGAGGGCCCATCTCATTCGAAGCTTCCATGGTTGGCTCATCAAGTCCTTCGATCATCACACTTGTGTGGTTTGTTGTCACTGCGTCATCTAGATCTAAGATGATCTTCCCATCCTTTGCTAGCTGCATAATCTTTTCCTTGAGGGTTATGAACTTCTCGAGGGGATGACTAACCAATCTGTGATATCGGCAATAGTTAGGATCATTCGTCCTATTCGCTTGATCTGGCCGCTTTAATTCTGGCAACTGAATTACCTTCTTCTCTAACAAATCGTCGAGCATGCCTGAAAGATCAGAGTCAGGAAATGGATACTTCTTAGATTGCAAATCCTTCAACGTTGGCTTGTCACGCTTGAAGTCCTTGGTGTATGCCTCTTTCTTCTTCTCATACTTTGGCTTTGCAGAAATCTTGACAGGCGCATTACTAGCGGTAACTGTCATTGCCTCCTTAGACGAGCCCTTTGAACCCTTGTCGGTTTTCTTGAACTCCTTCTTCTCACCAATGGTTTTAGAGGAAGATGATTTTGTCTTGTTTCAAGCATTGATCGTTATCTCCATATCATGGGCACGAGTTGCCAACTCCTGGAAGCTTTTAGGCTTGATCCCATTCAAGATGTATAGGAGCTCCCAATTCATTCCATTGATGCACATTCCAACTGCTGAAGTCTCGCGCAGGCGGTCCTTGCATTCCAGACTGAGTGCACGCCATCGATTGATGTACTCCACAATAGCTTCGCCTTCCCATTGAGTCGTGTTTGTTAGCTCACTCATGCTTACTATGCGTCTTGTACTGTAGAACCTATTCATGAACTCGTTCTCCATTTGGTTCCAGCTGTCAATAGACTCAAAACCTAGATCCGTGTACCAATCGAACGCGATGCCTTTGAGGGAGCGAACGAACTGCTTCACTAGCAAGTCTCCATCCGTCCTAGCGTTGTTACATGTCTCCACAAAGTGAGCAATATGTTGTTTGGGGTTGCCTTTTCCATCGAACTGTTGGAACTTGGGGGGTTGATACCTGGCAGGCATGCGCAAGACATCGATCCTCTTTGTGTATGGCTTCACATATTGCAAGCTATTGGAAGATCCTTCACCTAACTGGCTCTTGATTGCGTTGGCTATCAAGTCTTGTAGCTTCTTTTCGCTGTAGGCACTTAGATCATTTTTTGGAGGCTTCTCACCATTTTTCTTGCTTCCAACATCATCTTCGTCGTCATTATGGATTTCATCTTCGTCATCAGTGACATGAGGGCTTGAGTTCTCCTTGTTACGAAGCTCCTCCATTTCTCTTTGAAGGTCTTCAATCCTCTTGTTCGTCTCTTAATTTTCTTGCATCATCTTCTCAAGGACCTTGTTCACGCGCTCCAATTGTTCCTCAATGCTTGAGCTACCAATGACCATGACTGATTCGAAGATAAGGCTTGAAGCTTTCTCTTTTGTTGGTGTCGCCTTCTTCACTTTGCGAGGTGATGAACCACTAGCCTTGAACTCCTTGCTCTCTTTTTGTGGAGGTGAAGTATTCTTGATGATGGCAGTAGCAGCAGCAGCAATGGATGCAACAGAGAACCTACGAGGCCTTTTGGGAACTTGAGTGTTGCGCAAGCTTTCAGCAGCGGCATTGATAGAAGCCTTCCTTGCCATTCTTTTTGTGGAAACACCAACTGATCGAATGCTTGATGGAGGTGCAACAGTAGGAGACCCTTTGAGGATTGATGCATAAGTGTTCATGGGAGTGCTTGATGTATTTTGTTGAGAAGACATACTTGTTCTTGATGCAACTTGATTAGGCTCGTTGTAGAGATGAGAGGTAGAGGATTTCACGTCGGGTTCACTAAAAATTTGTAACAACAAATTTTCTATTGCAATAAAACTGTAACACAAAACAGAGAGACAAATGAGTTTACATTAATATCAGAAAGTTATGTATACAACCTCTTTTTATCCTCTGATTCTACAACGTTACTAAAGGTACGAGTCTTCGATCTTCAAGGCTCGCTTGCTTGACTTTAGCTTCTTGAAAGGGTCGCGTGGACTTGAATCTCTCTCCGATGCTTGAGTTTGATTTGAGTTTCCTTGCGTAGGCGGCACGATTTTGTGGTGCTTGTTGACTACTTGCGAAGGAGATTTGTAGAGAGAATATGAGAGCTTTTGATGTCTCTTTTCTCTTCACTTTGACAAATGAGTTTTTTTCTTGTAAAAGTGATTTTTTCTCCTGGAGAAGTCTCCTTTTTATAAGGATTTCTGCCTTGGTTAATGAACTTGAAGACTTGGGCTTTCTTCATGAGCTTGACTTGTTGGGCCAAATTGACTCTTTTGTGAGCTTGTCTTCTCATTGGGCCTAATTGACCATTTCTCTACTTTAGGACCCAAATAACCCAATTTGCAATATGGGTTGATCCAGATTCAATTTAGCGGGACAAATATAATTATATTAAGCTAAAATTTGATATTAACTTAAAATAATTCATTTTATTTTATCTTCGGCACTTTAATAAATTTTCTGTGCCTACAGTAAGTTTTCTGGATTTCTTTATTTATTGTATAATTTTTGAATTATGTGCTGAATTTCCCCAAAAAAATCCAAGGCATTTTTTTTGTGTGTTGAATTTTTGAAGATTGCTTTGAGAATCCTTAAATAACAGTTACTTTGTTGTTTATAAGTATATCTATCCTATCAATTGTCTTCAATTTTGTTTCCAATTACTGTAATTTTGTATTTGATCAATTTTATTTAGAAGTATATCTATTATAAGTATATCTATCCTTACCTTGAAGAGAGCAATTGAAAGGAAATAAAAGAGCTAAGAGAGAAGAGAAAAGAGAGTTGAAGAAGAAGATGTCAATTAATCTTACCTTGATTTAAGGAAAGAATTAGCGGAAAGAGCAGTTGAAAGGAACTTAAGAGATGGGAGATAAGAGAGTTGAAGAAATTTGAAAACTAAGTATATAAGAACATCACAAGCAGGGGCATTTTCGTCATCAAATGTGGCTCCTAAACCAAAAATTTGAAATTTGACGGAAATTGTCACATGAGACTGAAATTGGGTGTAAAATTTGACCTGAGTGAAAGTTATGGGTGTAATTTTAAAAAAATAATTATAAAATGGAGTAATTTTAGAAAACTGGTTTATAAAAGGGTGTGATTGTTAATTTACTCATTTCCTAATGTGTGATTATAATATATTATAGAGTTATTTGTTTTATAGTATTTCTTAATTACTATAGTATAGTACTCTGCATCTATTAGCCTCAATTTTAGAAACCCTAAATTCCAATCTTAAATCTATTAAAACAGAAACATTTATTCATCTCTCCTTAATCCACGTCATCTATTAACATCTTTTTTTTTTCAATTCTCTTTGGTGCGCCCGTTATTGAAACAACTTGCAATTTGATTAATCAATACATGTAAATTCTTTAATTTGCATTTGTATATCACCATCTAAATTAGCCATAAATATTTTATCATTATAGAATTTCTATCGTAATTTGCATTTATAGACATTAGTAATGTTATTATAAAACGATAAAGTAGCTATGCATATTTGTTTCTTTTTTAATTTCTACTATGATCTTCATTTATTTGTCAATAATTTTATAAAAAAAAATTGCTTTAGGTGATTTTTGTCCATCCATTTTGCAAAAGAAAAAAAAACTCAACTTTTAATAAAAGGTTGCTGTGAATATTGCTTGAAACAGAAAAAAAAAATGCAAAGGTGAAAAAAAAAAAAAAGAAACCCATTGTCACCTTTAAATATATCAAAATTTCAATAACCTCTTATAACAAAAATGAGATTTATATGATCAATATATAAATGTCATAATAACTCATAAGTATAATAATACTCCAAATACAGATTGATATTGCATGGTGGTTGATCATTTTTGTAAAAATGAAGGTATTTTATTAGGTATTTCATTAGGTTCATTATTTTTGTAAATAAAACGATAATGTTTAAAGAGGGAGTGAGTGAGGAAGAAGGAGGCAGGGTAGAAAACTAGAAACAAAAAAATTGGATTGTGAGTGAGGGAGGAGGAGGGAGGCGGGAGACAATAAATTAGGGTGAGATTATTTGGGGAGGGTTAAGTTTTATGAAGGGGATGTGAGATGGGTGCATATCATACATTTTTGTTGGGTTGTGTACTGTGGTACATAAGATGTCTGGCTTGGCTAATTTTTTTAATATTTATATTCACTTCATTTTACCTTTGCCTATTTTAGTTCACAAGTTCTCATTGAAGACACACAATATCTGTTATACTGTGAGAGAGACACTTTTCGTGTTCAACTTGTGATAGATAGTAACCGTCTTTAGTGAGACGAGCTGATTTTAGTTAGACGAGTTTGGATTCTATTTGTCGTAATTATGCGGACGATATATTGGTTTATTTTCATTTCTATGAACATTTAGGACAAACTTATATGTTGTTTATTTATTTTTTCCGCGTTATTTAAATATGAAAATATTGGTTCATTAAAATAACCAATCTTTAAAGATTTTCATTTGCGATATTAATAAGTATACTTTTAATACAAAAACAAATGTAGTAATAATGGCTGGATTCCCTCTCACAGTGAGGCATGTGAGAGGACAAGTAAAAAATTAAATGGATCTCCCACTTACCCTCTCACTTTCCCACTTGTGAGAAAGTATCAGGCTTGTCTTTATTAGACTGATGTGCCCCGTCTACAATGAGAGTGTGAAAAAATTAATGTACCAAGAGGATACTAAACGAAATATTAAAGAAATAACCATCACAATTTATGTACTTATTTGGATTTTATACCTAAGTGAGGGTGCGGGTGAGTGGATAGAGGCGTAATATATAGCCGACATAATGTCGTTCACGCACAAACGAAGTGCAAAGGACGGAGCATAGTTCAAATCAAAACAACCATTACAATTTATATAGCCTATTTAGAATCCATGCCTAAGTTTTATACCCATCCAAAAATACTAAGGGTTTGCCACTTAAAATTGTTATATACTATATTAAACTAAATATATATTTTATTTATATAAAAACTTGACAACTATTAAATCTACAATTCTAAAAAATTACCTCTCAAAAACAATTACGCATAGTTTAAAAAATATATTAAAATTACAAACATTTCAAAATATGTTTGCAAATTAAATTATCTCTAATATCAGTATACTTTTTATTATCGCAAATAAAAATTTTCAAGCGGTGCTTATTATTAAAACGATATTTACATATTTAAAATAACTGAAAAAATTAATAAACAACATATACATTTTTTCGTAAATATTTATGGAAATGGAAATAACCGAGATATCATCCACATAATTACGATGAAAAGAACATAAACCCGTTTAACTAACATGCTATCAAACTAAAGACATTAAACTAGTATAAAAAATTTGTGCAACCTTATTAAATATCAACTGTAACTTTTTCCTTTTAAGCCAATATAACAATCATGTTGTTATTAATAAATTAAAATTTTAGAGTATCCTTATTTTTAAACTTCATTCAATATATCAATGATGGAAATACAACCCGTGCATTTTTACACATGCATAAAATTAACATTGAACCCAGTTTAGTGTTTTTCAGTAAATCTTTCTAGAAACATTACAAAATCAGGGTCAACATATAACAAATACACAACAATAAAATAAGATTTTACTTCATAAACAAAATAAAACTATGCAAAACATATCAATAATACTAACTAGGTCAATAGAAATATGAATAAGACAAAGCATGTGTGACTTAAAATAGTTGTGACTTAAAATATTAATAAGCCACGTGGCAAAATTTTAGAAAATTTGTGATTAGGTATATTGTGGCAAAATTCAAGTAGATATGATTCTACGTTAAGTTATAAATAGCTTTAGAATATAAATAACAAACAATATAAATTGAATTAACCGTGTGATGTGTATTGTTTTGTGCCAATTATTGAAAAATGTATTTTACAATTGCAAAGTTAGAAAAAAAAGTAATTTCTTTAATGTCACCAAATACATTTAAACTCATTCTTTTTATGTTGCATTTTACACTTAATAAATTTATATTTTCAAACATTCTTTTGTTGTATACTCTAATTTTTAAGTCGACTATATACCATACAAGTATAAATTTACTATGACTAAACATTATTATAATCATATCAACAAAGCGATGATAACATTTACAAATGGTTTTGAAATATGATAGTGTTATATTAAAATATTAATACCCTCATGGTTCTATGAAAGCTCACATAAATCGATTTCAACTCTGAAATGAATAGGACTTGAGCAAAATTCATAACATCCGCCTACAAAATGTCACTCGAGTTTCAGATTATTCCAACTCGCAAAAACCTTAAATCATTCTTTTACATAACTCTTAAATTTAAAACTGAATGATAAAAAAATAGGAGGTACAACCATTGACGTAAGTGGAATCATAGGAGATCATTTATTACAATGGTTGAAAAAAGAAAATGTTATATTTGTAGGTAGGTCGGTCGGTGTTATGGAGCATTGTGTAAATCTTTTCCATTCAACATTTATGGATTAAGGGCACAAAATGTCGTGTTTGTCAAAGATCCGTTTAAGTAATGCAAAAAAAAAAAATATTAATAAATCTTTTCCATTCAACATTACGGACAATCCTCTTATATATTAAAGCTGAGTTTTTTCCAGCCTTCTTATTGGCCGGAAAAAACTCAACTTTTTTCCAATTTTTTTGCATGTAAGACCCACACATTTCCAAAACACTTAATTTCTCTCTCTCCTCCTCACACCAACTATTTACATTCTACTATATAATTATGACTATATAATTATGATGGCCTATCATATAATACTTCGTATGATTTATATAATATGATTTCCTTACTTATACTATGCTAATTCGGTAAAAAAAAATTGCTAATAAATCTTTTCCATTCAACATTACGGACGTAAATCGCTCTTAATATGATTTTGGCCTCGTATATCACTTACACTAGTCCGTTGTATACAAATCCGTTCAAACAATGACGATTATATTTTATTCCTCCTAAATCTACAAAATTAATAAAAAAATTAGTTTAGATTACTTTTGTATTTGATTCGTTGATTTTGGTGACAGAATTGAAACAGTTATTAAAAAGATGACGATGCTATTATAATCCTCTTAAATATTTTTTAGTTTAATACCCCTTCTTCTCACCAATAATATAACCCTAATTTTATCAAACCCTAATTTAATAGTTTAATACCCCTTCTTCTCAACACAAATACCACAAGCAAACTACAAACATTTCAATGACTCTATTATTTGCTCGTATTTTGGCTCGGATAAGGAGAGAAAGATGAAGCAGATTCGTAAAAGAAACACAAGGATTCCTAAGTTTCAGGCAATTAGGCCACCATCGTATAAATATGGTTGGATATTTTGCGTTCGGATTAGATTACCTTTTGAATCCAAAGCAACTTTTTTAAGGTTATTTGTGCATCCTTCAGTAGATATTTTAAGGTCTCCGATAGCTTTTGGCGGATAGCTTTTGCCCTACGTACGCCATGCTGAGGAGCATTCCTATTTTCCCGGCTTCGTCACCAACAAGCTTGTCAATGGAACATTTTCTTCAGATTTCACCCGCTTTTATTCATCTTCTGGGTGTGGCAAACTATTAAGGAACCATATGAGATCTTATTCCTTATTAATACAAACACATTTACTGTCTTGGTAACAATGACGATGACAATGTTGATGCCCAAAATGAACATGTATGCTACAAACTTTCTCGCTGCAGTATCGGTTTCAGGGTGCCACATTGAGAAACTTGCCCTTCTATCTACTCTCATAGGTATTACTCCCCTTTTTTTTTCTCTTAATATTAATACATTTTATATAAAGTCTTATTTATATTTAATATTTTACTCCATTGTATTGTTATATGAAACAAAAAATTGAAAAGGAAAACTAATAAAAAGAGAGTTGAGTAATGTTATGAAATGTGCATATTTTATGATTTTTTTTATCATAAAACTATGTATTTCATTGTATAATTTTTCTGCAATTATTATGATAATTTTTTCTGGCACGAAACTAATCCTCCTATATATTAAAACTGAGTTTTTTTCCAGCCTTCCTATTGGCCTGAAAAAATTCAACTTTTTTCTCATTTTTTTTACATGTAGGACCCACACAATTTCCAAAACACTTAATTTATCTCTCTCCTCCTCACACCAACTATTTACATTCTACTATATAATTATGACTATATAATTATGATGGCCTATCATATAATACTTCGTATGATTTATATAATATGATTTTCTTACTTATACTATGCTAATTCGGAAAAAAAAAAATATATATATATATATATATATATATATATATATATATATATATATAGAGAGAGAGAAGAGATCAAATGAGTCCACCTTAATTTGTTGAGTCCATGAGTCCTTTTATCATCCCTTGGATCATCTAAATAGATGGCTGAGATTTGGGGGGAAAATCAACAAAAAATATTAAAATAATGAATAGGCTTATTTTCCTCTCTCATTAGACTTCCATAGTCTCACTAACCCATGCATGCAAACCGTCAATCAATCAAAACGTCCCCACTTTCTTCTCATTTCATCCCACAATTCAAATCATCTAAAACAATTGAAATTCTTTATCTTCCCTGCAAATTAACCGTCCTTTCTTCTCATTTCATCCCTCTATTCAACCGTCCTTGCAAACTCTCCTACCTTTTCGCCCCTTCAATCTCTTTATCTTCCCTGCAAACTCTTCAACCGTCCTTGCAAACTCTTCCCTGCATTTTTATCTTCCCCATTCCTCCTTATCTAACTTCCAGGTAATCTCCATTCTTGATACTTTGATACTATAAATCTCCATTCTTTAGTCATCTTTTTTAGTAGTATTCATTTCTATTTACCGTGTTAATTCTGTTTTATTGTTCATTTTAACGCCTTGATACTTTGATACTATTATTAACTTTGATACTTTGATACTATTATTAACTTTGTTTAGTGTTTTGATAATTTGATGACTTTCGTTGTATTGTTCAACCTTCACATAATTTACTGTGACAGTATAACTTTTATAACATTGAAGTGTTATAGGCTAATTTCTGGAATTGTAACTTTCATAACATTAACTCTGGTATTTTTGAACATGAAAGTTACACCTTCAGAACATGAAAGTTACACCTTCAGAACATTAAAGTTACACATTCTTCCGACCTTGTAACTTATCATATATATTTATGAAGTTTTTCTATTCCATATTGCAGTGTCACTTAATACTTGTATATAATGTAACTTTTTACATTGACAAAGTGTAACTTTGATCTATCACAAAGTTACACCTTCAAAATATAAAAAGTTACACCTTCAAAATATTAAAGTTACACATTCAGAACATTAGAGTTACACCTGAAGAACATTAGAGTTACATATTATATCGACCTTGTAACTTATCATATATATTTATGAAGTTTATTCTATTCCATATTAAAGTGTCACTTAAAATTTGCATATAATGTAACTTTTTACATTGTCAAAGTGTAACTTTTATTGTTAAAATTACAAAATTACACCTTTAGATCTTTAAAGTCACACTTATCATATCCATGTATTTTTAAGTGAACATCTTAAAGTGTCACTTTTAATGTGTATAATGTAACTTTTACTTTCACAGAGTGTAACTTTTATGACATAATAATTTAATGTCACACATTTTAATCTTTAAAGTCACACTTACAGAACTGCAAAGTTACACTATCTATGTAATTGTATAAGTAGTACTTTTAAATCACATTTTCATGAGTAGTACTTAATATTCATATCTAATTTTTGTTTCAACTTTGATAATTTGAGCGCCTAACTAGTGACACAGCCGATTATTTCTTTATGAAGTTTTTTCTATTCCATATTGAAGTGTCACTTAATACTTGTATATAATGTAACTTTTTACATTGACAAAGTGTAACTTTTATTGTTAAAGTTACAAAGTTACACCTTTAGATCTTTAAAGTCACACTTATCATATCCATGTATTTTTAAGTGAACATCGTAAGTGTCACTTTTAATTTGTATAATGTAACTTTTACATTCACATAGTGTAACTTTTATGCTATAATAATATAAAGTCACACATTTTAATTTTTAAAGTCACACTTACAGAACTGCAAAGTTACACTATCTATGTAATTGTATAAGTAGTACTTTTCAATCACATTTTCATAAGTAGTACTTAATATTCATATGTAATTTTTGTTGCAACTTTGATAATTTGAATGCCTAACTAGTGACACAGCCGATGTACTAACAATTTCTTTATATTGAACTTCAGATGGCAGCTAATGAAGCCCAACCTCTAATTGGAGATGGCAATTTACCTACCCCTACTGTCAGCGTCAAGTGTCGTCCAAACAGGCTGCTTAAGTTAATTCTAAACCTGAATGATGCCCAGCGAGCCGCGGTACAGAGGATAGGTTTTGGTGGGATGCTCCATCTTAAATTAAGATATTATCCTCTTTCTCATGTGTTTTCATTTCTTGATGCGTTTAGCGACGGCTCGCATGTTTTTAGGGCGTCAGAAATTAAAGAGTTTATGGTCACCAAGTACGACGTACATGATTGTTTCATGTTACCGTTCGGGCCTAGACCCCTCCAATTAACCCATTCTGGCCGTCACACGGGTACCCAAGATGTAGAAAGCAAGGTTTTGAAAAAACGATGGCGGGATGCATACGGCGCTAAATCCTCGTCGGAGGCTATTCCTCTAGGCAAGGTTTTCAAGCACATTGAGACGAAGGAATTCGAAGACGGAGGTGACCAATTCTGCCGTCTCTTTGTTTTGTTGTGTATGTCCTCATTCCTGACCCCCACATCAAACAATGGTCTTGATATTAAACTTTTGAAGGCGGTAGAAGATGTAGGTTCCATCGCGCAGCAGGACTGGTGTTCCTATGTGTTAGACTGTATGGTTAGCGCTGCGGCAGATGTTCACTCAGCGCCAGCTCATTTTCTTGGTTGTATTCCCTTTCTAATGATCACGTACTTTCAGCGTTTTGACTTCTGTGGTAAGATATGCCCCCATGACCTCCCACTTATCCAACATTGGGATGATAAAATTATGGCCGCCAGGATGAAGGATGAGCTGAGGAAAGGTCCTTTGGGTCGCCTAACCTTTTCAGAGGTGAAGTATCCTCGTTGCACGCAGAATCCCTTCGATGGAACATCTTCCAAGAGTAAGACGATCTTAACACTTGGGAGCGAGCCGCTACTACAGTTGTCTTCTGCACCTCATACAACACCTGACAAGAAGTTCATTCAAATTGAACTCCCCCCGGGACTTGAAGATGATGAGGAGTTAAAAGCTCGGGCGGTGGATGTAAGTTTCTTTGTGACATTCTGGCCCATAATTACTTTCTGAGCAACCATATATTATAGAACCCAAACTCACACTTTAAATAATTTAAAGTTACACTTATTGCACTCCAAAGTGTGAGTAACAGATGACCCAAAGTTACACTGTCAGAGGGGGTAAGTTACACTGCCAGAACCTTAAAGTTACACTACACGAACTTTAAATTTACACTTTAGAACTTGTATATGGTAGTGTGACATTAATTTTGAAGTGTAACTTTAACTTTGTAGTGTGATCTTGATAGTATGGTAATGTAACTTTAAAGTATGTTGAATTTTAACTTTAAACCAATTTACTCTTAACCACTTCGACTTTTTGGTCCCTTCTACATTTTAATATCATGCAACGTAACTTCACTTTTCTTTTGGTTAAACACAGGGTGTACATGAGCTTTATTTGCAGCTGGAAAGGAATGCTATTGTCTTCTACTCATGGTACGCAAGTGCAACTTCGAAGATCAAGAGATTAACCACGGCGTCTAGTTCTTCAATTCCCACAGAAGCCAACCAAGAAACTTTCAATGAACAACAGCTCAATGTAAACGTTGATCAAGCTTGTACGGAGCAGACTGTTGACACCGCTTTGGTTTGTGAAGATCTAGTGGTTGCGTCAACTGAGGACGATTTGGGTGATCCTCCAATTGATGCTGCAACACGTCAGATTATGGGTACTGCCCGTTTTTATAACACAGCAGAATATAGTGAAGATTGTGAAGGAAGGATAGAGGAAGGAGTTGTAGGTGAACCCTCTGTCCGACGACCAGGAATTGATGAATTAACTGACACTCAGATTTTGGAATCTTTGTATTCCACGGTGGAAATTGCGGAAGCCACAAGGAAGGGACGTGAAGCAACGATTGGATCGGTGCTTGTTGATGGGGAGTCCGACCAACTGCTTAAAGATTCCAATGAGGAGGAGGTACATGTTGAGGATGAGGTACATGGTGAGGAGGAGGTACATGTTGAGGAGGAGGTCGTTGTTGTAATGGAGGAGGTCGGAGAGGCGGAGAGGCCTGTTAGTGTAGTGAACGAGCATGTTGCCGCTGAGGTAGGGGCTGATAAAGGTATACAAGGAGGGGCGAAGGAGGTTGTTGAAGCTGTAGAGGGTGAAATAAAATCACCCGAGTTTGAGTTGACCTTCATGTCGACGTCAGACTTAGAACAAGCCTTTAAGGGGGTGCCAGACGCCGGGTTTGGTACTGGCGAAGAGCAAGGGTCGTGCCAACCACCTGTTCAGGGCGTTAACGTTCCGCGTACTCCACTTATCCACCATCCATTCTTACTTCATTCAAGTGAGACACTTTCATGCATGGATGTGGTTCCTGAGAACCTTGGGTGTTCTCTTGACTGTGGGGAACCCAATCCTCATCATGAATTTGTTACACATGATCTGCAACAATATAAGCCGCTCCTGACCACTGTCTTCAGTCTGAGAAAAGACGTAATAGACTACGTCTTTAATAAATCATCTGCGTTGAACAAATGGTTAGTCTATTATATAAAAATTTTGTTTGACGTAATATCGTTCATTGCTTCAAGCATTTTTTTGCCATTGAATACATCCATCTGCTTTGCTTACAAAATAATTCCTCTGTAGTGAACAATTGGTGTCATTCAGCGAGCTTAACTTCATACCTCGGGAAGACATCTTGACGCTTCAACCTGGCCTGGAAATTATGTGCAGTGTGATTGATTGTTGGTGCTTACTACTCAATGTTATGACAACTCAGAATACTGCAACAGTTCAAACTTCCCGTTGTTTTTTCGGCCTTGGTCACACTGTATGTATCACTTCAATTTTAATGGTGTTATTTTACTATCAAAGTAGTGTACATGAAATTAAAGTTACACATTTTATACTTTAGAAGTCACACTTTTAACATTCCTATCATAGAACATGTAAAGTTACACTCTGTGAAAGTGGAAGTTACACTTTTTAAAATTACACTTTGTCAAAGTAGAAGTTACAGCTCCTAGCGTCACAGTTACACATTTATATCATAGAAGTAACCCCTAAGTTCAAGTTACAATGTGTCAACAGGGGAGTAACACTTCTCAAAAATCAGTGTTACACTGTCACAGTATGAAAGTCACACTTCTTGTTGATAATAGTTTTACATTTTAACCATCCTATATAAACTATCATTCTATGTAATTTGCGTTAAAGGAACATTTATTTGAACATTTACACTTCCAAATTAAGGAGTGCCTATAGAACATTAAAATTACACCTCTCTAACATCAAAGTTACATATTATTGAGACCCTATAATAACTTCTCATATCCATATATTTTAAAGTGTCACTTTTAATGTGTATAATGTAACTTTTACATTCACAGAGTGTAACTTCTATGCTAAAATAATATAAAGTCACATATTTTACCTGTAAAGTCACACTTACAAAACAACAAAGTTACACTCTCTATGCAATTGTATAAGTAGAACTTAATATTCATATTGAACATTTATTTGAACAGAATGTTGCGCTTGACATCTGGAATGCCCAAAAGAAGGGAATGGCTCTTGACAAGACAAACGAGTTATTTTGTTGTTGGGATATGTGGATGGAATCTTGTCCTACTCCATTTCAACTTGATTCGGATATGGTAAGTGCCTAAAATAATGCGCATGTGTGAGCTGCTATACAAATGTTATGTGTGCAGCATATGTTCCAAGTTATGACGTTGACCAACACAATGTGTGATCCCAGGTCCTCATCCCTGTCTTATCTGGCAATAACGATCATTACAGTTGTGCCTGCATTAACTTCATTTCCGAGCAAATTGAGTACCTTGACAACCGTAAATACGATGAAGATCTTGAAAAGCTGCCCTATGGAGGGATTGCACGTATCGCGGTAATGTTATAACATATCTAATCACGTTTGTATTTTTTCGTGGACATCTAAAAGGATTATCTATTTCAACTAATGTTGTTTATCTACCTACAGGTGAATATATTCGGCAAGTACATGGAGTCAAAAGGTCTGACAAAGGGCGCAAAGGTCGGCGGGTTTAAGCTTGTTAATATTCCGTTCAGATGGCAAGGTACAGGGTACACGATGAAGGATTGCGGTGTTTACCTGATGTTGCACATGTTGTTTTTTTGTGGGAAGCCTTTTGAATGCGGCCTTGGCAAAATGGAGGCCATTAACTTGTTTCGCCATGAAATTGCTGCTACACTGGTACTAAGCGACATAAATAGGTGCAGGGAGGATGTTTTGCAAAGGGTTTCTGACTTTAAGGAGGTTTTTAACCATGTATTGTCGAGGAAGCTGAATAATGCCGCTAGCAAGAGGAGAAATGATAGTGACATAGGGCTTACTTACACCAA
The DNA here is from genome assembly GCA_022085475.1 of Heliosperma pusillum. Lineage (NCBI taxonomy): Eukaryota > Viridiplantae > Streptophyta > Magnoliopsida > Caryophyllales > Caryophyllaceae > Heliosperma > Heliosperma pusillum. The sequence continues at coordinate 38,854 of JAIUZE010045669.1, read as the reverse complement.
GCGCCCTCGTCCCTCTCTTGGCGCTACACCAGTTGATGATCGAACACCTGAAGCACACCCTGCACCTGTTCGGTCTCCTGTTTCTCACCGATTGTCGTCTATTAAGAGCCGTCTTCGTGGCGGAGGGGATGGTCTGGGGTGCTCAATCGATTGTGATGTTGGTGCGAATGCCATCGTTGTATCCAAGATTTTACGGAATAACCAATCATTAGTGAAAGTTGTTTTACCGTTGCGAAAGCACGTGGCAGACTATTGCTTCCTGGACGACTACAATTTCCTGTCTGAGTAAGTCCCTCTCAACTGTCCTTGTTCCTTATATTTCCTTTGTAAATCATAAGCTGTTTAAGTTTTCTTATTACCCGGCTTGAACGCAGTGAGGCTCTAGTGTGGTTCAGTCCGCGTGCTACGATTAACAGGGAGAACATCATGTCCATGCTGCCCGACACTGAAATGTCCCCGTCTGTTATAGAGTGCTGGTCATTGTTGTTGAATCGGTTGGAGTCCGAAGAAAACAAAGTGCCACGGATGGCGTTCTTCGGCATACGCCATATGGTACATTTCTGAATATTTATATTCTTTCAATCAAAACCAAATGTGTTTCAACATCCAACTACGACATAACGTTACACTAAACTTACCCTAACGTAACTTTGAAATATCGATAAAATGACGCTATATTCTGGATTGTGTAACTATTACATATGAATAGTGTAACTTCATTGATATGATTGTGTAACTGTTAACTTCATTTTTTGTAACTTTATGGCTCTGATGTTCAGGAATCAAGTCCTCAACTAACACTTTTCACCACTTGCTTATAGGAATTGTTACAAAAGTTGCTTGATATATCGGAGTACGGCACACAGTCCAATGAACTTCTCGACAGTCTTTTCGAAGTGTGGGACACCTTTACGAATGACTGTGGCAAGACTTTCAACTTGAATGCAGATTTACTCTTCGTACCAGTGCACATCGCTAACCATTATGCGTGTGTTTGTATCAACTTTAAATCACAGACGATTGATCTACTCGACCACCAGCTTCATCCTGACTGGGATAAATCGGCGATATGCAAAGCTTCTTCTCGCATTGTAAGTTTGATGCCAATTGATCACATAGATAACTTGGATGTTTTATTATGTTGGTTAGTTGACGTATGCTCTTTCGTATGCAGGCTTCCATTATGAGCGACTATTTGGGTTCAAAAGAAGGGAGCGATCATTTGGATTCAACAGGATTCACCAGAGGATACCGCATATGCGAATTTGAAAAACGTCAGCTCAAATTGAAGTGGCAGTCTCCCTCGCCTAACAATACAGAGTCCGGGGTCTTTGCCATGATGCATATGCTCATGTACGAGGGTGCTCCCTTTGACCACGAGGACATTGGGAAAAAGGTCAACCGGCGCTATTTGGTAATAGAATTAGCGGCGACCCTTGTACTAGCAGACATCAATGTCTTGCGAGAAAGCATCTTGAAGAAGGTCACCCCTTTTATTGATGGAAAAGACAAGATTTGGAGAGCGGTGCATACCAGGCGGAAAATGAAGCCAGTGTTGGCAAAAAAGTAAAGCCGTATGGTAGTGGATGTCGTTTCATTGATACTATTTAAATATGAATGTCGTTTCATCATTTCTCTTTATCGGTGTATGGTAGTGGACAATTTATGTAACGTAGCTTTTTAGAACCTTTTCAGTGATATGTTATTAAACATTTTAATTCCACACTCTAGTATCTCTTCACATTTTATATCAACACATGTTAATTCGTCATATTAAAGATACACTTTAAACACTATAAAGTCACACTAAATATGCATTAAAGTTACAGTTCCATATATTTGTTGTGCATTAAAGATACACTTTAAACACTTCAAAGTCACACTAAATGTGCATTAAAGTTACACTTCCAAATTAAGTAGTGCCTATAGAACATTAAAATTATCATTGTCATTTGCGTTAAAGGAACATTTATTTGGACATTTACACTTCCAAATTAAGGAGTGCCTATAGAACATTAAAATTACACCTCTCTAACATCAAAGTTACATATTATTTTGGCCCTATAATAACTTATCATATCCATATATTATTTAAGTGAACATCTTAAAGTGTCACTTTTTATTTGTATAATGTAACTTTTCCATTCACAGAGTGTAACTTCTATGCTAAAATAATATAAAGTCACACATTTTAATCTGTAAAGTCACACTTACAGAACAACAAAGTTACACTCTCTATGTAATTAAATAAGTAGTACTTAATATTCATATTGTTTGATAAACTGAATGAATATAGCGAATTATTTGATACTTTGTAATTGTAAAGTTACACTTTATCCACCTCAAAGTCACACTAAATGTGCATTAAAGTTACAGTCCATACCTCATGTTGTATACCTGTAGCAGATAAATTGTGTAATTCACAATTTGAAGCCACAAAAGAAAAATTAGATAGCACACCTAAAAACTTATATCCTTCAAGCCACAGTGAAATAAAAGTTACAAGCATGTTTATAGTTACTAACTTCAAGTCCAGCTACGTAACAACCACCTAGTTTTAAATAAACATACCAAATAAATAAGAACAGATTTGTCTACCCCGAGGACTCTTCCTCGTCATTGTCCTCTTCCTCTTCCTCTTCCTCTTCCTCTTCTTCTTCCTCCTCTTCGTCTTCCTCCTCCTCTGGCTCTTTTTCTGGTGATGGCGGATTCTCTGAATAAGGGTTGGGGCAGTTCCTCTTGTCGTGGTTTGCCATCTGCTTACAATTTTTACACATGCGCTTGGGCTTACTTGCCAATGCAATGGACTTTGCTTTGGTGGACAACATTCTCTTACCGCTACCCTTGTTCTTCGAATTTTTAGGGGGGAATATCGTAACCGTCTCACTAGCAGAACAACCAAGTATACTCTCTAACTGTTGATTCTTACTCAACGGTTTGTCTAATGGAGCTAACTTTTCTCTAAATTCCCTAATTAGAGTGGAGAAAATCTCTACATCGGCCTTACTTCTGCCACCAAGGAAACCAACTGTCTGATGAACCTCCGACCACATTATCGACATCGCAATTTGTTTTCCATCAATGATATCAATGTCCTCTATCACTTCACCACCGCAGTCAAATGTAGTGTAGCGGAGTGCATCTTTTGTCCACCTTTTTGAAACGTAATCATCCGGTATAGTCTTCAACCCGTTTGACGAATAAATCCATAAAACATGCCTGCATAGTATGCCCTTTCTTTCAAACATTCTACAGCTGCAGCTCGATTTAAACGTTCCTGCATTAACAATTATCACATGGGGCATTAAATGACACTTGTAACCTCAAGATAACGAAATGCAGGAATTAATTATCACGTATTGTAACCACCAACAATGTTAATAATACACCGTTATTCATTACTCAATATGCAACTTCGTTTAGCAGATGTGTAACTTCAAATTCCACAATGTGTAACTTTATTGTATTTTTGATAGGCAACATGTATTTAAATATTTATCGATATTTACCTGGGCTGTATTTAACCTCAAAATTTTGCCCCCTAATTGAATCTTTTACTGTTGTCACTTCTAGGTCTGGAGTCTCAGCAACACCCCCAGCTTTACACGTACCGATTGAGTATTTAGCCTCTTCCTGGAATTCTTCAAACGCTTTATGGGTGTACACTTTTGCCCCATACTTCTCTAAAGCCAGATGCGTCTCCGTCTTCGGGGACGAATGCTTGTTATCGCTGTCAAGTTTCTTCTGGGTGTGTCGTTGTTGGTCCATAGCGCTCTCAAACCGCATCCAAAACTCAACTAACGTACCAGTTTTATGTTCAAACCTCTTAAAAAAACTATTTTCGCTCTCTGACCTTTGCGTTGTCCTCATAACAGACGCCATATTAATCTCTCTGCAGTGCGCCATTACCCACTGGGCCCTTATAGCGTATGTGTCTGCAAACCACGAATTGTTAACCAGTCCATGCTCTGTCATTATTTCTGCCCACCTATCATCAAAAGGTGTTGCTTCAAGCTCTTCGTCCCATATAATATCATTCAGTTTTTTTAGAAAGTCAGGGTAATCTGTTCTAGTCACCCCAAACTTACTGGGAACTTTATTCATTATATGCCACATACAAAACCGGTGCCTAGCTATCTTGAACACAAGAGGGACAGCTTTTATAATCCCCGGATCCTGATCGGTTATGATATACTGGGTTCCTTACCCCCCATGGCAATCAAAAACCTGCTAAAAACCCAACTGAAGGAGGCAAAGTCCTCTGTTGCGATCAGCGCCCCCGCAAATGTAACCGATCGTTTGTGGTGATCCACACCAGTGAATGGTGTGAACACCATAGAATATTTGTTTGTCGAGTATGTAGGGTCAAAGGACACCGCATCGCCAAAAACAGAGTAGTTCCTTCGAGCAGTCCCGTCAGCCCAAATAGCCCTTCTCAGGCTACCATCATCGTCAATATCATAGTCAAAGAAGAACCCTTGCCTATTTTCAGCCATCTCCTTAAAATGATCTACAAACAATTGCCCGTCTCGTTCATGAATGAAACATTTCACATCCCTGTGAAAGTTCTTAAAATCATTTAAGGTTGCCCCGATGTTCTCGAACCCATTGACGTGTTCCTTGCACATTTTGTACGTCCTTGTTGCTCCTATTTTCAACTGAAAATCAAACAAAACAATGTCAACCATTTGTTTAGCATATCATTTTCATGGTCAAGGGATAATTAATTGTTCGTGGATGCAATAGATTACCTACCCTTGAGTTATAAACGATTATCCTTTTGTGATAATCTGTAATGTTGCGCGACAACTTTTGGAACTCTCTATCCTTAACAGAGATAAGCTCGTGATTGTGACCCTCGATAAATCGATCAACCACCAATTCACCATTCCTCATAAACAACCTAATCCTCGCCCTACACCCCACTCTCGTGACTTTGGTTTTCCTCTTCCAGTACTGTCGTTCCACTTCGTCCATCCTTTCATCTTCCCCACTTGATTTTGCTTTTTGAGTGAACCCCTCTCGATTGCAAACCAAAAGTTTAGACTTGATTGATCCGTCGCGCCACTTCTTCGTCGTGTACTTCCGTACATCAAAACCACATGCAATGGCATATATCTTATAAAAAGTTATCGCTTCCTCAATCTCTCTAAACTCCTGGCAGACGAATGGTGTAAACTCTTGTTCAACTTCCCTACAAAACGTAGCCTCATTGCTCCCCCTCACTACTTGACCATCACCTGAAATAAAAGTTCATAAAAAAGATTTTCAAGGTTACACTTTTATAACAAAAGCTACACTATTACACGTCACAGTTACACATAATTTTAAAGTTACCCTCGCAACAATTAAAAGCTACACTGTTATAATAAATAAAAGTTAGTGTTAAGAGTTACAACAATTAAAGGCTTCATCGTCAAAGCTACATAATTAAAAGTCTAATGTCACACTGTTATTAAAATAAGTTACACAATTCTCAAGTCAGAGTTACACATAATTTGAAAGTTACAATTACAACTAATAGAAGTTACATTATTAACTCTTCAAAGTTACATATAATTTGAAAGTTACACAATCTCAATGGCAAAGTTACACATAATTTGAAAGTTACATTTATTACCAATAAAATTTACATTTTCAACTCTTGCAAGTTACACCGTTAGGAGTTACATCATTTAAACAACAGAGTTACAGGTTATTTTAAGTTTCACATTTATTTAATAAAGTTACAGTGTTAAAACGTCAAAGTTACAGTATTAAAACTTCAAAGTTAAACTTTTAACATACATTTAAACATACAATCCCAACGGCAAAGTTACACATAATTTGAAAGTTACATTTATAACCAATAAAAGTTATATTTTCAACTCTTGAAAGTTACACTGTTAGGAGTTACATCATTTTAACAAAAGAGTTACAGGTTATTTTAAGTTTCACATATATTTAATAAAGTTACAGAATTAAACCTTCAAAGTTATAGATTATATCAAAGTTACACTTACAACAACAGAATGTCAGCAATGAAGTTACAGATTATATCAACGGTTAGTAGTTCAGAGTTAATTAGTTACACAATCCCAATGACAAAGTTACACATAATTTGGAAGTTACATTTATTACCAATAAAAGTTACATTTTCAACTCTTGCAAGTTACACTGTTAGGAGTTACATCATTTAAATGACAGAGTTACAGGTTATTTTAAGTTTCACATTTATTTAATAAAGTTACAGAGTTAAAACATTAAAGTTGCAGAATTAAAACTTCAAAGTTAAACTTTTAACATACATTTAAACATACAAACATAATTGAAAGTGTGACCATGAAACAAAAGTGTGACCATGTTCTAACTAACTTCTACGTTGCAAGTTTGCACTTCACATACAAACATAACTGAAAGTTACCCTTCCATAATTATAAAGTTACACTTCTAGAAGTGTAAAGTTACACTATAATATAATATTTCTTCATGCATAAACACCACTTTACAAACATTTAAAAGTCTAAATTTTACAAAACAACTAACGTCAAGGTTTCTCCATAAAATTTGTGACGGTCCTGTTCAGGAAGTGTAACTCTATTGCATTTAAATGTGTAACTTTATGAACATTCCAGGTTCACTAGTTACACCTCCATACACATTACAATTGAACTGGTACTATAAGATGAATTCAAGCTATATATACGACCAGATACACGCAGTACACTCAATATCAAAAAATACTATGCCCTAACATATTAAAAAAAACAAAATCAAACTGTGAAACCGCAAAAAGTCATGAGGAACTGGCTTTCATAAAAGTAAATCGAAATTCTTACCATGAATGACTTTCATAACATCCATTACAAATACGGTTATTAACTAATCAGCGTGAAATCTTTGGCCTGTGAAAGAGTGGTGTATGAAGAATTGAATTTATTTGTATGGCTTAAATATAGAGATAATTTGATTTCTAGAGAGATTTCTAGAGAGAAATATGGAAAATGGAGAGCGTTTGATTTGGCAGACAATTGAAAGAGTGGGGTTTGAAGGAAGCAATATGAAAACTGAGGAAATGATTTGTACGTTGGGTATTGTCTTTAGCCGTTAGTAAACAAGTACCCTAATCAGCTTTGGGAAGAACAATTCCACTACATGCAACCTCTCACCTAATATAACCATTTTCTTTTTTTTTTCCTCACCCTAAAGACCCTACTTTCTGCTTTAATCTCATCCATCCATCCACTAAATCTAATGGCTATTATAAGGACTTAAGGACTCAAAACATATAAGGGACTCATTTGAACCTTTCTCTCTCTCTCTATATATATATATATATATATATATATATATATATTTAGAGTCAAGTTCAGGTAAGTCCCTTTATTTAGGTGAGTCCTTAAGTCCTAATCTAAGCCATTAGATTTTACAAGAGATGGAGGGAACAAATTTTTGTAAGTTTATAACAAAATTACGAGTCAGATGGAGGCTAAATATATATATATATATTTAGAGTCAGGTTCAGGTAAGTCCCTTTATTTTTGAGATTTTGGAACAAATTTTTGTAAGTTTATAACAAAATATTGTAACTTTATTTGTTTACGATTGTAACTTTAACCATTCAAAGTGTAACTTTATACAAATTTAGTCATTTATATGTGTAACTTCAGCCATTGATGTTGTAACTTTATGTTAATATAGTCAATTTTATATATTATTTTGAGTTTATGTAAATTTAAGAAATTGTGAATGTAATTTTAGTTTTTTACGAATGTAACTTCACTATTTTGCGAGTGTAATATAAAGCGATTTTGAATATATTAATATCATTTTATGAAAATTTATGTAACTTTTGCCATATTTTATGTCACTTTAGCCATATTTTATGTCACTTTATTCAATTTTTTGTATTTCTAGTCAGATTTTATGTCATCCTAGTCCAATTTTATGTAACTTTAGTCCAATTTTATGTGACTTTAGTCCGATTTTTTTATAAATTTAGTACGATTTTATGCAACTTGAACATAATGTTATGTAACTTTATTATTTGAAGTATGCGACTTTAGTTCAAGATGTACCACCACCACAACACCACTACCACACAAAAACACCACCCCGGCAGCCCACTACCACCACGACCCTTCCCCCCTCCACGGCTTCCATCACGACCCCCTCCCTTGCGTCGCCACCCCCACCACAGCCCCTGTCACACCTCGCACCACCACCACAAACCACCAACACATCACCAAATCTGAAAAAAATAGGAAGGAGGAGGGTGGACGAACGGTGGGTGGCGGTGGGGACACCAAATTTGAAAAAAGAAAAAGAAAAAACACAACCACCACCTAACACCAACACAAAACCAAATCTGAAAAAAAGAAAAAAAAAAGGGAAGGAGGGAAGCGGCAAAGCCGGCAGGCAGGTGGAGACGTAGGCGGCATGTGGGGAGAGTGGCGGCATATGAGGAATTTGGAGACGGAGGTGGCGGAGATGTGGTAGCGGTTGCACGCAGGTGGTTTGTGGCAGCAAGGAGAGCGTGGCGGCAGGTAGTGTCATGGGGGTGAGGAGGGCATGGTGGTGGCCTGGTGGGTGGTCTGTGGCGGCGACAAGGGCGAGGCAGTGGTGGCGAGGCAGGGCGGGCAAGTGAGAGTTTGAGAGAGAAGTTGTGACTGGTGGGAGAAAGAAGAGAGAGAAGGGGATTGTTTGTTTTGTGAGAATAATTAGGTTTTGGGTAGGTTTTGAAGCTTTTATATGAGTCTTCTATTTTTTGTTTTAATCTTAACCATTTATTTGTTTGATCTAATGGTTTAGATTAGGACTTATGGACTCATCTAATAAAGGTGGACTTATGTGATCCCATATATATATATATATATATAGAGAGAGAGATAGGTTCTTATGAGTCCACCATTTTTTGTGAGTCCATAAGTCCTCATCCAAGCCTTTGGATGAAGGTGATGGAGGGACAAGATTAAAACAAGATGAAGGGATAAGATTAGAACAAAAATGAATGGACAAGATGAGAACAAGATGGAGGGACAAGATTAGATTAAAATGGGTGGGGTTTAATGAATTCCACCTACACTTACCTTCATATTGTAACAATAAGTTTTTGTAACTTCAACTTTTTATGAGTGTAACTTCAGTCAATACGAGTGTAACTTCAACCATTCTTTGTGTAACTTCAAATTAAAATGTGATTTCGACTATACAAATTTGAATTTATATAACTTTAAGACAAGTTTAGCCTTTTTATGATTGTAACTTCAACCATTCTTTGTGTAACTTCAAACTAAATTGTGATTTCGATAATATTAAGGTGAATTTATGTAACTTTAAGACAACTTTATGTGATTTTAGCCTTTTATGAGTGTAACTTCACTCATTACGAGTGTAACTTCAACCCTTATTTGTGTAACTTCAAGCTAAATTGTAATTTCGATTATATTAATTTGGATTTATGTAACTTTAACACAAGTTTATGAGATTTTAGCCTTTTATGAGTGTAACTTCAGTAATTACGAGTGTAACTTCAACCATTCTTTGTGTAACTTCAAACTAAATTGTGATTCCGATTATATTAATTTGAATTTATGAAAATTTAAGACAACTTTATGTAATTTTAGCCTTTTATGAGTGTAATTTTAGTCAATACAAGTGTAACTTCAACCATTATATGTGTAACTTCAAACTAAGATGTGTTATAAGCGTAACTTTAGTCTTTACGAGCGTAACTTCAGTCCTTGAAAAAGTCACTTCAGTCTTTTAACAGTGTTACTTCAGTCTTTTAACAGTGTTACTTCAGTCTTTTAACAGTGTTACTTCAGTCTTTTAACAGTGTTACTTCAGTCTTTCTACAGTGTTACTTCAGTCTTTTAACAGTGTTACTTCAGTCTTTTAAGAGTGTTACTTCAGTCTTTTAAGAGTGTTACTTCAGCCCTTAATAATGTAAAAGCAGTCCTTAATAGTTTAACTTATTTTAAAAAAATTGATCTAAAATTAAAATGAAAACCATAAAAAAAAAAAAGATATAATTAAAAAAAATTAGATCTAGCAAGTAAAAATAATATAAAAGAGCATTTTAACCAATAATAGTGTAACTTCAAGCATATACATAACACATACTACAATAATTTATTAAAAAACAAAAAATTAAAAAACAAGATCTAAAAAAACTAACCAGATTTAAAAAATACAAAAACATAAAAACCTGAAAAAAAAATTGCATTTGTGTAACTTTAGTTAATTTTTGTGGAACTTTAATCATTTATACTAAAAAAAAATGAGATCTAAACTAATCAGTTATTTTTTGTGGAACTATAAGAAATTTTAAAAACAAAATAAACAAAAAAAAAAAAGAAAAAGAGTGAGAGGAGGAATGGTGGAGGCGGACGGAGGGAGAGGAGGCAGGAGGCGGACGGAGGGAGAGGAGGCAGGAGGCGGACGGAGGGAGAGGAAGCAGGAGGCGGACGGAGGGCGGAGGGAGAGGAGGCAGGAGGCGGACGGAGGGAGAGGAGGCAGGAGCCGGACGGAGGGAGAGGAGGAAGGGTGGAGGCGGACGGAGGGAGAGGAGGCAGGAGGCGGCTGGAAGTTGTGGGGTCCGGTGGAGATGGGAGACGGAGATGGTGGAGGCGGGAGGCGGAGAAGGTGGAGGTGGGTGACGGAGAAGGTGGAGGTGAGCCAAGTGAGGCGGCGGTGGAGACTTCCGTTGGAAGGGTTTGTTGGGTTGTATTTTTTTGGTTTTTTTTTGTTTGAGAGAATTGATGAGAGATAAAAGGAGGTAGAGAGAGAGTGAAAGATCTGAAAAATGAGAGAAAGAGTGTGTGAGAAGGGTTTAAATATTAGGGTTTGAATGAGATTGGATTGTGTGTGTCTCACAATCTCAGCCTTCCATTTTGTTTTAATCCTAGCCCCTTATCATCTTGATTCAATGGCTTGGATGAGGACTTATGGACTAACTAAATGAAGGTGGACTTACATGATCCTTTCTATATATATATATATATATATATATATATATATATATATATATATATATATATATATATGCAAGATCCGGTGAGTCCACCTAAATATTTGAGTCCGTGAGTCCAGTTATACAATATCACATATTACATAAAAAAATATCACTAGTTATACTAAACAGTATCACGAAAAAAACAGCACAAAAGGGCTAAACAAATTGGTGTGAAAAAAAGTATTAGAAAAAAAATTGAAATAGTGCGCGAAAAAGTGGTTCAGTGGTGTGATATTGTACAATATATCCTGTGATATTGTACAATATATGTTGTGATATTGTTTAGTATAACTTGTGATATTGTATCACGGACTCAAAAAGATAGGGTGTACTCACATAATCCTAATTATCTATATATATTATATATATGAGAAAGAGTAATAATGTATGTTTTACTTGGTTAATTTCAGATTTTGCATTAACATAAAACACAAGAAAACTCTCTTGTTAATAGATCTTTGTTCTTGCCTTAGACAAAGGAAAATCGTCTTATCCTACAGAGATTTCGTGATACCCAAAGGCTAATAGGGTCGAAATATTCTAAGGAAAGTGTGTTCATCACGATTCGATTGGGTTGATAAACATCGTCTTACACTGTTTAATTTCCGTCATTTATAGCCTTGTAATTTTAGTTTTCATTGTAATAATTGTAGACCAATAATATACAAGGGTTGTGTAATCCTGGGGGTCGATTGTCTTGAGGCCGTGTATAGAGGACGGGGCAAATTCGACTTTAGAACAGTGACATTGTCATGCCACAACCTCCTCTCTTATTTAGATAAGTTCCCTCCTCTCTCTATTTATATCTACTTATAATATTTACAATCGTACATTTACCGTTATACTATTCTCTATAATTTGGTTTGGTCGTTGATGAAACATGTTATATCCTATTGACAACAGATATATCTATTCTTTTTAACAATAAACTGTGTAGATCGAAAGTCGGAAAAAAGGATTACGCATCGTATATATTATCTCATACCTTTTAGTGAGTTTACATGTATTTTTTCTTAGTATTTGAAATTTATATAAGTTATATAATAATTTTTTATTGGAAAAACTCAAATATAATTAATTTATAAGTATAATTTTTTAGCAATGTTGTATTTTTTAATTTAACGTTTAAGTGAAAAAGTTCAATAACTTTATATTAAAAACTCATATTATTTAAAATAAAAGTAAAAAAGTTTATTATAAAACTCTGAAATACATAATTAGATGTAAAAATTCTGATGTATAATCAATAATCGGAATAAAGTTACAGTAAGTCTTATTAAAGACGGTCAAATTCACTCACAAGGAGGTAAGTGGGAGGACAAGTAGGGAACCAACTTGCCCTCTCACTTGCCTACTTGTGAGAGCAAATTCGATCCGTCTTTGTTTAATACCGATATGCGCTGTGAAAATTTGTGATACACGTGGTAGTTAAAGTAGAATTAAAGTAGAATTTAATATATTTCCTTAAGTAGAATTAAAGTTGGAATTTATGACAAAATTACGCGTATATTAATGTCACTAATGCTTGTTTTAAGCTTTTATTTCCTCTTTTATACCCTTAAATACAACCCAACCCAGTGGGTTGTATATATCATTTTCCTAGTTTAAATTAGGGGGGAAAAATGATTGTTTACAAGAAACGCAGAAACACACGCGGCGTAATTGCGGGCGATAAGAGCAGACCAGAAATTCCACAAAAAACAGCAGAACACGATCCGAATACAGAATACAATGCAAAAGTGCTACTGTGAGGTCAGAGTGTGAGACTTCCTTTGCGTACGCTCTTCTTCTCTCTCTTTCCCACTATTAATTTTTTTAATTTTAAAAAATGCATATTAAATTTGTACACCAACTTCCTTCTTGCAATAATAATAATAATAAAGCAAAAAACCATAAAAAGCAGCCCACAAAAACTCTTTTAACACTGTTACATAGAGATAGTAAATGGTTAGGTATAGGGATGACAATGGATAAGATCTACGTAGGGTCCTATAAGATCCAGATCTATATTGTATATGTTGGATCCAGATACACCCCATATTCGCAGGGTCCAAAATTTTCAGATCCATATCCAGATCCGTGTATCAGGGTAGGATTTGGGTCCCAAATGGATCTGATCGTTTTAAAAATATTTTATTAAATTATTTATCTTTTAAATGTTATTTTTCTATTAAAATTACATAAAATGTATTAGAATGTTTAATAAGATTATAAGTATACATTATATCGACATTTAACATAATAAAGTAACTAATTACCGCGTAAGTTATTATTTGGATGAAAAAAAAGTTAATTTACAAATATTTAAATTGTATTATAAATTAAGAATAACCTATGAAATAAGTAAAATGACATATGAGAGTTGATTAAATTAGAAAATATCAGCATTATAAACTTTAATTATCCTTATATAATTAAAATAAATTAAAAAATAAAAGATATGGATCCGTGGCCCGTGGGTAGGGTCTGGATCTTAACAACAAGATCCATATCTAGATTTGCGTAAATTTTTTAGGATCCATATCCGACCCATATCCACTGGATCCATAAAAATGAGATCCATATCCGCTCCACCAGGGTCCGGATCCGCGGATCTGGATAGGGTCCTGGATCCATTGTCATCTCTAGTTAGGTAGTAGCAAAACGGACACAGATACCTGAAACGACTTTCCATAAAATTTAGGACACAGAATACATTATTTAAATTTAATAAAATATAGTTATAACGTTCGAGTTTATTTTTTTAAAAATATTTAGATAGTAAAATTTAAATAAATGATGGTAAAACTTCAACTTGACTAACTCATTGTCTCATTTTGATTTCCAAAAATACTCATCTTCTAATCAATTTTTTTCAACAGCTCATTTCTCGTCTAAAGAATATTATGGACAAGCGTCGGACACGTGATCAAATAGGCAAAAATCATAAACACACGTCGGACACGTACCCAAACAAATGAAGAAAGTTAGCCACAACTTTATAGGTCCCTGACACGTTAGGCGCTTGTTCGACGAGTGCCAATGTCGAACCGAGAGGACTGAGTAAGAAAAGTGTCCCTGCTATGCTCTAGTTTTCGTGTACCCTATTTTTCTTACCATCTTCATCTCTCTTCTCACTCGACTTCCTCTCTCTAACTTTCTACCTTTTTTTTATTACCTTATTATTTTTACAAATTTTACTTTTCTTATCTTTTTTCTCTTTCCCAGCTCTTTCCAGAGATGCTGACTTTCTTAACCACTCTTTTTGGGCAGTCTAAAATAATTCGGCAGTAAATAAAAAAAGAATAAATTAAAATAGCCAGTAAGTGATACTAGTAGTAGAAGGTTGGTGAAGCAGCTAAGCATCTACATTACCATATTTATCCACTGTTCATCAGTCAATTACTCCTTAGTATGCTTTTACTCCCTCCTTTATTTACATTTTCAAGTAATTATTGTGTTTGATGCTCTTATTTCTTCAAGTATATGATAGTTACTGTATTGTACTGTGTGTGAAAGTGTGTCTTTATTTTTTTTGATGCTATATGAATTGATCTGTATTAATCTACAGACCCGACATTTTTCGCAACAAATCCTGGTTTCGCCACTGGGTACATTGCAAAATTATGAGAGGAATTGTTGGCTAATGAAGCTGAAATAGCTGTAATTCTGCTTTACAGTAATTAACAGTGGATTTCATGCTCAATTTTCTGCCAATGTTACAGATAAAAAAGCTACTTCATAGCAGTGAGAATGTGGAATTTAATCAACTGAAGTGTGTCGGATAAGAGGTAGAATTATGAGAGGATATAAAATAGCTCTAATTAAGCTGTAATTCTGCTTTGTAGTACTCCGTAATTAACAGTGGTTTATCGGTCAATATTACAGGTAGAATGAGCTTGCGGAGTTTAGTTAACTGAAGTGTGTCAGATAGGAGGTAGAATTTTGAATGTATGGATTGGAGGACTAATAATTATATGGACTACCCATTTGTAAGAGTTTGGGCAGAGGCTGTCTTCGTCTTTGTACTCGTGTGTATGCTGCATTTTGCTCATGGGTCGACCAATCCCAATGATGGTATGTTTCATTTCATCTCGCTTTTTCACTTGGGTTAACTTTGATTGTTTTGGACCGCATTAATATCAACCTACTGTAATAATGCGATCTTCTATGCTACTACCTAGTACCTACATCCGAAAATTATTGTCTTGATTTAAGAGCATTGCTTAGTGAACCCATTATCAACCGTTTGTCTCCTTCTGTGCAATGCAAAAAAGAAGAAAATGGTGCATTACATTGAACTTGTAACAAAATGTGTCGGTTATGGTGTGTAGTGGTCGGTCCAAAAAGGAATTCTTGGTCCCCCTAACATTATTTTTCGTTACAGAGCGTTTTATAAACAAAGCTGATATATGAACGGGAGAAATGAGATTTCAAAATCGTTGATTGTCTAAATTTATACTATCTGTTTCTTTTTTGGTGCTAAAAAGTATGGTTCAAGGGTAGTCATTTCCCTATCCAAGGCCAAGGAAGATTGGTCAATGACTCCAATGGTCACATTTGAATGTAGTGTATGTATTGGTTAAAAAAGAGAAAAATATAACTTCTAAAATGCAATATGAACTCAAACTTCTATAAAAAGTTGCGATCTAACACATTTGATAAATATTTTTAGAGTTACATCCATTACGTAAGACCGTTACCTGACTAATTCCAGATTTTATATTTGTATTTCTTGAAGTCAGTTGCCAAATCCTAAATTTTCTCGCGTGCTTTTATTATCATGTAAAAGAGTATGCACCATGTTGTCTTTCTTGGTGGCTGTAAATGAGTATGCATGCGACTGATTGGAACTTTGATTTTATTTTTTTGGTTCAACAAGTTGCTGCTATTAACAGCCTATATGCTGACCTTGGCTCTCCCAAGATTCCTGGATGGGTTGGCGCTGCTGGAGATCCATGTGGAGAAGCTTGGCAAGGAGTCGAATGTGATGCTACAAATAACATAATTTCAATGTGAGTATCAGGCTTCCTTTTCTCCACAATATCTCTCAGGTTACATCTGTTCTAATTTCAAGTTACATGTCAGAACTCTGATTGCCGCTACTTTAGGCGGTGAACTAGGCGACAGCCTAAAATTATTTTCATCTATCCAATCAATGTAAGTATTCACTCTCTTTTATTCTTATAGGACCACCATGTGACTTAACACTGTTAAAGGCTTGTTACTAGTGTGTATTGCTGACTTCTTGATGAAGCTTATCATTCCATTGATGGATACCACTGCCATTGAAATAGGATGAATTTAACTTTTAACTCCATCTCTCTGCCTTGAAAGAGTCAATAACTTTTAACTCCATCTCTCTGCCTAATTGGGCATTCAAAGAGAGTACTGTATATTCGGTAGCCAAATAGTTTGTGACCTGTTTGTGTTCCTCCTTCTATTACCAAGCCATCTTGTGTTAGCCATTGTTCTTTCTACAGTGATTTAAGCAACAACCATATTAGTGGGAGCCTTCCGTCAGCTTTACCAGTTTCATTGAAAACCATGTAAGTTGCAGAGATCTTGCATATGTGATGTAGAAGTATTGGCTTTCAGAGATTTCTAAAGTTTCTAGTGCTTTTGGTCAGTTCTCTTTCAGATAACAATTTAACTGGAAGCATCCCAGAGAGTATCTCTTCTCTTACCAATCTTACTGCATTGTAAGTTTTCATCCTCTTTTGTTCATGGTGTATGTTCTCTCTTCAAACTGCCACACAACCGCCTGCTCTTGGTTCGTTGCTCAACCTTTAGAAAGCCATGCTTTATAGGAAGCTGAATGACAACAACCTAACTGGAGAACTACCTGACTCATTCCAGTCTCTATCCTCTTTGTCTATAATGTGAGTTGGTTTCTGATTTGACACACTTGCTTGCTTTTCTGCCTATTTTTATTGGTTGCTATTTTTAAAAGGTGTTTTTATTGAAAATCATTACTTCTCTGTACAGTGATTTAGCCAGCAATACATTGAGTGGAGACCTTCCTCCATCAATGGAGAACCTGTTGGCTCTCACAAGCCTGTAAGTTATACTGAAAGGTTTTTATCCCCATTATTTTGTTGTTCTTTCGCTAGTGATGCCGACTTTTATTTTGGCAGACACTTGCAGAGCAATAAGCTGTCTGGAACCCTCGATGTTCTTCAGAATCTTCCCCTTCAAGAATTGTACGCTTCTCTGTAAATGTTGAATAACTCATATGGATATTTTTTTTTTCTGTTACCTAGTTCTGTTGTTTTTGGAGCAGGAACATAGAGAATAACTTGTTTTCTGGGCCTGTACCTGACAAGCTGCTAAGTATTCCCAACTTCAAGTAAGAGCTCTCGAGTCTGTTTTGCATGTTTCTTTTTTCCAGTCATTATGGTATTAAATGATAGATAAAAGATTTGCTCAATTTAAATGTATGAATCTGTTTTGTTAGGTATAATGTAATGACGTCATTATTGTCATTATACTTGTATCACCCCATCTTTACAATATAAAGGATGTTGTTCAATATAGAAATATGAAATCTTAAACAGACTTATGTTTGTTAAAAAAAGTGCACAAATGTTTTTGTGAACTTTTGTTCAACCTGCATAGCCAATGCTCACAATAACAATGATATAAGTAGTCTGTGTGTGTGCAATAAGTCCTGTTTGTTCCTCTGTATAAGAACCTGTGACCACTCGGCATTTGTCCACCGACTTTCCTTTTCTGCCGTGTTGTGCTATCAGTTGCTGTGTTCTGTGTATGATCTGGGTATCTACAATATGCTATGAGTATTTTTTGTTTAATAAGTTTACCACCGAGTAGCCCTTCCTTTTGTCTAGAATTACCCTACTGTCCTTTGTTTTGTCCAATTCAATGGAACTGGCCCATTTCTAAGCAACTTTATTGGTTGATCCGTCTCTTTTACCTTTTAGCAGTTGTCTGCCTCATTTTCTCTAAATTTTTGTGGCAAAAGCCTATGATGCTCGGACTCGTATATGAGGATCCGACACGGGTACGGAACCGAGTGTCGGATCCTTGAAATCTCAAAAACAAGGACTCGGATACGAGGATCCAAATTTACATTTGGACTTGGCCAATTTTTTTTTTTTTTTTTTCTGAAAAAATTGATTATTAGTTAAAAAAAATCAAAGGAAAGAAAGGAAAAATAGTTTGTTCATGTTTAATATGAATGAAGACTTTATTACAGCATTAAATTCATGTCAAGAGCACTCTTGATATAGGGTTGCCGTACATAACATAGGGTAAGAACAAAACACTCCCACACCGAAGGATCCGATTTCTCATAGAAGGATCCGACAAGGGATCCATGTCCGGATCCGTGTCCGGATCCGTGTCCACCTGATTGTATCTGACTTAGTTTAATTATGCTTCCATCTCTGTCTCTCCTACTAAGATTAGCATAATGCTTTACTATTCAGGAGGGACGGAAATCATTTTAATGCATCTGCTTCTCCAACGGCTTCACCACCAGCTCCATCCGAGCAACCTTCTCCATTTTTTCAAGGGCCACCAAGTCGATCAACTCCTCGATCAGGCTCATCTTCTGGTTCTAGACAGAGACCCGCAAAACAGGCAGCATCACCATCTACAGTGAAGGAACCATTTGCTCAAGAAAAGACTCAGTCCTCTAAAACAAAATGGATAGTTGGTATATCAATTGCTTCTGTTATCGGATTTGTCATTTTGATTTTGGCGCTATTACTCTGTGTGCCATGGTGTTTAAGCAGAAGTAAAGAGTATTATCGCACTACCAAGAGACATGAAATTCAACCATATACTGGCCTGAGACAAAATCCTATCAGTTATGGGTCTTTTAGTCAGCCGAACAATCAAGTTGAAAAAGGTAAGTTATCATTCTACACTGTACAAGTTTGTCTGTGATCTGGTACAGAATGGACGCATTGTATTTCTAAGTAACTTGCTAGAATCAACTCTGAAATTATGTACTTACTGCTTAGCCCAAAAACATGCTGTTGTCAACATGAAAGATGATGAACAAGCATCTGTCCGGAGAATTGCTGCAGTACCGAAAACGCAGGACGAAGAAGGGCTATATTCGCAAAGGTCAACCACCCCATTGAGGAAGCTTGACAGCGACACGAGCTTTAGTGAGATCGATTATATGATGCCTCCCCCTCCACCACCACCTCCTCCTTTTCTCTCTGAGAAAGTAACTGTCAGGCCCGTTGCATCACAAGAATCTGTTCCAAAACCTTCCACCGGGCCTCTTCCATTGACACCAGTGAAGTCTTTCACAGTTGCTTCTCTTCAGGAGTATACCAACAGCTTTTCACAAGATAATCTTTGTGGAAGCGGCATGCTTGGATCTGTTTATCAGGCAGAGCTTCCTAATGGCAAGGTACGAGTTTTAGACATCACGTGGAAATACTTAGCTGCTTAGCTGAAAGTTTTGCTAGAAGTCTCAACTCTAAGGGGGGCCTCACATTTGAAATCTGCTTGTATTTGTCAGCTCTTGTGATCATATTTGTGTTGACATTTAATGTGTTTATGAATGTCGCATTTTGAATGCATTCCCACTCTTTTACCTGGATATCTTGTTGTTTTTGGTATGCATTTAGAATTGTAGGTAAAGCTTCTAACTGTGCAGCTATGATAATTCTATTCAGGAAATTGCTTGCTTCTAAGACAAACTAAATTTTATGGTTCTTGTTCAAGCAATTTATCTGCAACTAGAACTACAATACCCCAAGTTCAGAATTTCTCAGCATCTGTGAAATAATACCGCTTCATATTATTAGATCTTTCTCAACAGATCGTTTCTATATAGTGAATACTACGAAAGATCTTTCACAATATGATATGCAGCTTGCTTTTTCATAAAACTGAAATTTCCGTAAATATTTAATAGAGTAGCCTATATGTTTACCCCTTGGTTAGAAGGATATATATATGTGTGTAAGAAATAATACTGTGTAGGTATGTCAACAATAAAAGAATAAAAAAATTGGAAGTCAAAGAAGTATTTGCATGGAAGCATGAGCTTCCAGTTATTTTTATTGCTTCTTTCAGTATCAATGAAATCTGATGTGGATACAGACAGACCTCAACTGGTGGCCTTACTGTTTCATCCCAGTATGAGATAAAGTCATGTCCTTAATTATGTTAATGTAAGCTAGTTTGGGTGGTTATGCATTCAATGATGGTACTCAACACACGTGGTGCGAAAGGGTTAGCATCAAAATCAATCTTGAGGCACCCTTCACACCAAAAAGTAGATTTATGTTCTTTTTGCTGTGTGTTACCTGTATGGGTTGATGAGTATTAAATTTCTATTCCCCTCCCTGTTCCTTATTTGTAGCTGGAACATTTTTAGAGGTGTTACGTTGGTGGTGGTGGTGATGATAATGTTTTTCATTTTTTTCCTTGTTTCTTTATTTATCCTTGTATAATTTATGTGTCTTGAAACCTATCTCCGTATGTTTTGCAGCTGCTAGCAGTCAAGAAACTTGACAAAGGTGTTGCAAGTAGAACGAAAGAAGATGAGTTTATTGAACTTGTAAACGACATTGATAGAATTCGGCATGTCAACGTTGTGGAGCTTGTGGGATACTGTTCAGAACATGGTCACCGACTCTTGATCTATGAATACTGTGGTAATGGCTCGTTAAATGACGCCTTGCACCTAGATGATGTTTACAGAAATAAGCTTTCCTGGAATATGCGCACACAAATGGCACTTGGCGCTGCAAGAGCCCTCGAGTAAGTAGATTCTTAGTATGGCTAGATATATTACTGCAGAATTTAGTGTCTCCCTGTACTACTTACTACTCCCTCTCAATCAACAAAAGAAAAAATCATCATAACTTGTGTTGGGTTCCCGTCCAAACTAGAGTGAGCTACTGATGGCAGATATAAACCAGCCTTTCATTTAACTAGTTCAAACTAGTAAGTGGCCTATTGTTTAAGGACCAACCCCCGAGAGTTAAACTAACTGTATGACAAGTGATTCCACCAAGTTTCTAATATCCTCTCATTTGGTAGCGAAAAACACCTACATGAACTTTCACTTTTAGGTTGGCTTACAGAGTGAAACATACAGCTGGCTGTCGTACTTCAATTTATGAACCAAGATACTGACCTACAATTTAATCATGAGGTAGTGAACTAGTGATGACTCATAATTCTAGACTTCATTCAGATCTGCCAATTAGGAATATGGCAAATGTGTAATGTGCATACATGATAGTATGATACACACTAATACGTACCTTCGCACTGCAATATTTATATTTTATACAAAAGATCATAATATGTCATGATACGGATACGAAATATGTTGGAATCAGATTGCGATTTGCTGGGGTGTGGGGGAATGCGGTAATGCTGGTTAGGAATTTCTTAGCCGTGTATTTGGACCTCTGCCATAGGGTAGTGAAATACCTAATATACTAGCATACTGTACTGTCTTTGAAATAGCTTATTTGTAGCTTCTGAAATGACTTGCCTTTAATTGAAAGTTGAAATAGTAAAGATTAATTTAAGGTCTGCTAGTTGGACAAGTAAGAATTTCATTGTTGTGTATTTCTGTCGTTTTTTTGTGTTGTGAAGCAGCAACTATCTTCAAATATCCGAAGGAGTTTGCACAATTTGGTCGAGGAAGTTTTTTTTGGTTAGTGACGTTGTCTTTTACATGTCTCAACCAGATATCTTCATGAAGTCTGTGAACCAGCAGTTGTCCATAGAAACTTTAAATCTGCGAATATTCTTCTTGATGATGAACTCAGTGTGCGTGTGTCTGATTGTGGCTTGGCCACTCTGATAGCATCGGGCTCTGTTGGCCAGGTAAGTGTTACATGTTTACTACCTCAATCCCTTTTTTCACGTCACCAGTTATGTTTGACTTTTGTAGGCAAACAATGTCTACTTTGACCGATATTTTCTCACTATATATTATCGATAAACTTTTAACTTCCATAAAACAAATATTGATAAACTTTTTAAACGTCACGATATTGATAAATTAAAGACCAAATTTAACATTCTATTCATATATATTTGGAGAGATTAAGGACAAAAGTTAGGGACATTGGCTT
Organism: Heliosperma pusillum; assembly: GCA_022085475.1. Classification (NCBI taxonomy): domain Eukaryota; kingdom Viridiplantae; phylum Streptophyta; class Magnoliopsida; order Caryophyllales; family Caryophyllaceae; genus Heliosperma; species Heliosperma pusillum. Next base: position 16,795 of record JAIUZE010045669.1, on the reverse strand, counting down.
AACCACTAATGTCGCAGGGAATAATATAAATAAGATGGTTGGGGGTATGTCTTTGTTGATTTAAATGAGTTGCTGACCATGTTCTTCTGGTATTATATCTTGGTTTTAGAATTGAACTTAAAATTGCTCGTCAACTGATCTAGGTCATTCCTCTATAATGCGGGTATGAGGCTAGTACCTTTTGAAATACAGCCATGACATCTATCAAAGCCTTGATAACTCCGTCTCAATTTAGTATTGTTCTTATGTCATCACGTGAATGTTGATATGAAACGATGGTACAAAGGAATGTGATATATAGCTTTTACATATGTAAATATGGAGGATTTAAATCTCGGGCTGCCTCATAGAACAAACATCAAAACTCACAGGAGCTGCTTGTTTCCACCAAGAATTAAAACGGTTACAAGTCTTTTTTTTTTTTTTTTTTTTTTTTTGATGACGAGGGGGTTGAATCCCCCGGGCCCATGCATTCCCGCACCACCACATGGACCATGTAAGCCACCCCCTTTGGGGGCTGCAGTGGCCAAGTGATCATCGCCCCAGCTGGTAGTCGAACCCAGGACCTCTCAACTCCTGCATTTCTGCAAGCTTCAAAGTCTAGACTAACAAGTCTTCTTTTGGAAAAGAAATACATAGCCTTTTTCCTAGCCACTGTAAATTAACATCAGAGCCCTCACACCCCCGAGGCTTTTCATCATAATTATTTTGGGCCCCAAAAACTGACGAAGACATTTTTAGTTAACCCGGGTACAGAAAATTAACAAGACCAAGACTTAACCTCGAAATCTTATCAGTCATGATACTTTTGTGTTACCTCTGAAAATGCAATGTTTCTTTTGGAGCTACTTATTTGATCACTTTATTCCGTTTTCAAGACGATGAACATTTTGTTTCAATCTCAGTTGTCAGGTCATCTTATGTCGGCTTATGGATATGGTGCTCCCGAATTTGAGTCAGGAATCTATACCTGCCAAAGTGATGTTTACAGTTTTGGTGTGGTTATGTTGGAACTTTTGACAGGTCGAATGTCATATGACAGGTAAGATATGCAAAAGCGGATATGTCAATTCTCATCCTGCATGATCTTTGAAAAATTGCTCATTCAATGTTTGTTTCTATTTGCTAATAGGACACGGATTCGAGGGGAGCAAATCTTGGTGAGATGGGCAGTGCCTCAGCTGCATGATATTGATGCGTTACAGAGGATGGTTGATCCTTCTCTCAATGGAAAGTATCCAATTAAGTCCTTATCACACTTTGCCGACATTATTTCACGATGCGTACAGGTAAGAAACAATTTCTCCAGGCTTGTGTTTCAGTATTATGTATTTGTCACGATGCGTCATTATATCCTCGTTAATTCCTCGTTTTGTTATGCTTTAGGAAACATTACATAAGCTATTTCACCTATTGTAGCTTTTAGTTCCGTAACGAATTATCAGTCATAAACAAATAAATTTGAAAACTTGCTACTTGTACTCTATATTCTGCAACTATATGGCACCCAACTGAATTGACGGGTTTGCTAGCTTAGAGAAGTAGTAGGCTTATTGTAGTCCAACATGTAAAGGACTGACTAGAATTTGATATAAGATTAATCGGAGTCAATTTAGTCTCTCAAACCATCCTATTGAAAAGCCTTGTCATTCTCGATCATCGTAAAGGCTGCCAATAGTGGTTGTGTACTATGGTGTGGCAAGTTTATGAACACATAGTAATTATACAACTAGTAAGGAGGGTTATAAGGAATTAGGGATCAAGTTTTGTGAAAAAGTGAAGTAAAAGGAATAAGAGTTAGATTATAGACAAAGGGAACTTAAATTGCAACTGGTTTACAAAACGAATTTTAAAAAGGTAGAATATTTAGAACCTAGCTTGGTTGGAACAAGTAAATGTGACAATCAGGTAAGTTGGGTCGGGGTTGGATTCGGTCAAGGCCGTCTGCGTCGCATTCGGGTCGGGTCGTTATCAGCCAAAGGCCATTTTGGGTCAATTGATGTGCCGAGCTCAGTCAACTTTAGGTCGGGTAATTTTTGGGTATAGTAATAGTCAGCTTTTTATCGTGTTACTTCAACTTTCACCAATAATTATAGTTCTTGACCATTATTTCATTAGGTTTGAGTCGGGTTCATATCGGGTTGAGTTCAGGTTAGTTTCGGGGTCGGGTCGGGTCGGGTCACTGAATATCAGGTTGTATCAGGTGTCGGGCCCACAAAGGGTCGGGTTGATCAAGTTTGTCGGGTGGAGCTGCTCTATTTCTTGAAGAGCTAAGGTGTTATGATCTGGGTTCATTCCCATATGGTTGGCTTTCGTTGGATTGATATCAAGAGGAGTTTTAGGGAGGGAGGATATTTAGAACTTGGCTTGGTTATAAGTTGTAACTTGTAAGTTGTAACAAGACAAGTACCAAGCTAAGGGAAATATTATAAGCATATTTTGTAGATTTAAACATATACTATTAAAATCATACACTATACATCATTTCTTTATATAGCTTACTACGCAATATTCCTTTATTTAGCTTATTACACACCATTCCTTTATTTACCTTACTAATTCACACATCTTTTCATGTCTCACACATTCATGTCTTTACGTTCATTGTCCCGGTTTGTTGTGCCTGGTTTGTTAATCAGCCTTATCTGCCTTTGTCGATCTAAAATCAGTTATATTGTAGTCTTTTGTCACCCCGTATGGTTCAAACTTGGCCAATGGGCGCAAAAGTCATTCGCTCGTTATTTTTGAAATCGTACAGGCCTCAACCGTAATATTAATTAAAGTTCGCCACACCAAAACACTATTGCTTTGTAAAGATTGTGAAGATTATCGTGGCAACATTTTACCCTATATTAAGGTTATATTGGCCGCTTATCTAGATTTTGCAGCGCTGGGTTATACCATGATCGTGAGAGACTATGATTTGAAGCTATGCGCTCAAGTCTCAACATAATGTAAAATGTCATTCGATATACTGAAATTGTGTAGTTAATGGCCACTACGTCATATAGTGGCTGGCATAGTATCATGCCTCAAATGCAGAAACCCACCCTAGGCCCAGTGATTCAGTGGTTACCAGGGAATGATGAGAATCCAAATGAACTTTCTTATCACATTTACGCACACTCTATTTCCATTCCTTCCTTTATGACCCCATACCAAACGAACCATGAGAGACTAGAAACAATTAGCTCATGCCGGAGTTTTGTACACTTTCTTTGAGTCTGAAAAATAATGACTGATCAAGAAAGGGTTAATTGTGCAGACAGAACCAGGATTCCGGCCGCTGATGTCTGAAGTAGTGCAAGACCTCCAATACTTATTACAAAGAGGCTCGCCATGATTCCCCTTCACAATTCAAATTTTAACCTACAAAAATTTTTGTTGATATGCAAGCCGTTGATTAGAAAAAGCAGCATGGAAAGCTTTGCAGCTACCGAAGGATGTACTTTTGGACGTGGTTCTAACAGAAAGAAGTTCAAAAGCAGCTGCAACTTTAAGAGAAGTTCGGCCCTACGGACTACATTACCATGCTAGATGGTTAACTTATGAAGCACTGTCGTCAAACTGAGTTTTTGTATATATAATCGCTTTGAAATTTAGGGTTTAGATTTTCAAAGCGATTCACTATTGCAAATGATTTGCACAGTTCACTGTACTTGACCTCATTGTTTGGTAAATGGCTGTCTGAATTGAAGTTGTAATTAGTACAACTCAAGTAAGGTGAAGTTATAAAAGCCCTGGCTACTTGAGAATGATTTCAATAATTAATAATTTGTATGTTTCCAGTAGTTCGTTTACTTTACTTTGTGAAAAATTATCTTTGTCATTCTATACTTTGTACTTGACGGCCACCTGATGAAATGGCGTAAGCTAGCTGGGAAATGGGTCATTTGATTCTGGTTCAAATCATGTTAAATTGTATATGATGCTCGGGCTAACCTTTGTTTCGGGTTTAGTTGAATTCTGGTTGAGTTAATTTTGGTTAGCCACTTAAATGGATTTGTGCTATTTCGGCTTGTATACGGAACAAATCAGGTTACTACCAAATAAAGAGAGTTTCGGTCATAATATAATTGAGTTGGGTGTCAATAAAGTGGCTTTAACATTCATTATTTTTTTCTTTTCAAATGATAATAATTGAAAATATCATTCTTAATTAAAAATTAATTAGAAATTCATGATCTCGGAGTGTCTTACGAAAAAAATGCTTTTAATTCATGTCAATCGGTTAAGTTAGTATTGTTTCATAATTACTAAGGTTAAGATGTATTTCAGATATGTAGAAATTGTTTCAGTTTTGATTCATTCCCATTTAACTTGGGTTCCAAGTATTGCTAATATTAATCATATATTGTCATCAAGTATCGAATATATGATTATTGATTAGTCAATTATTCTGGTGGATAGAAATTCTTTCTTACCCTGAGGTCACTGGTTTAAGCCTTACCAAGCACGATGTAACTTGTTTTACCTCTAAAAATTCTCTAAAAACCATCTAAAAAGGCAATCAAACTCCCATGGCTTTTCTCCAGGTTTACCCCAGAGAAATCCATCCTTGTTAACTCTGGGGAAATCCGGAATGAAGCTTTTCCACCTTTACCAAAAAAATTCAAAAAGGAAAACTATGCATCTAAGCAATTTTTTAGCCAGAGATCTACCAACTAACAATCAAAATAATTTTGAGAATAATGAGAATCCGACCAACGATTCATCTCCAAACTCCCCAGATCATTCAATGGAAATGCTCTAATTTCGGGATAAGGTTCAGGGGTTTTCTCCTAATACTAGTTTGGAAGACGAAACTTTTTTCGAGGATGAATTACCAGACTCGGAGGATGAATCGAACACAGATGGAGAAGATGATATCCATCAATGCCCTAAAATTCACCTAACTAAGGAGGAGAAAGCCGCGATTCATAAACCTTGGCGATGATTCATAAACCTAGCGAAATTCGCTCATCATCAAGATGTTCGACAAAAATATAGGCTACATTTCTCTTATGAGAAAATTACAAACCAAGTGGAATATTAAGGGTAAATTGACTTTAACAGACATAAGCAAGTCTTATTATGTTGCTCGCTTTTCAGATTACAAACACGTTCTCACTCAAGGGCCATGGATGATATAGACGATCATTACCTAACTATTAGGAAATGGGTCCTTAGTTTTGTGCCTTATGACGATCAAATTCAACATCTTACCGCTTGGGTTCGTATTCCGAATCTTCCGGTGGAATACTTCAATGAGGCCTTTCTTAAAAAAGTGGGTAGTAAAATAGGAACGGTGGTTAGGATTGATAAAAATACCGCCCTTGTTGAGCGTGGACAATTTACACGTATGAGCGTCGAATGGCATGAGCACCATATTCAATTTTGGGTGGAACAAAGAAGCATCCTTGGGTTCGAGATTTAATATTCTAGGAGCTCCTACTGAGATCGGAAATAAGGAAAATATACAACCAATAATTTGAAATCTCCTAATAATATTTCCTCCTCCACTTTAGGAGATAAAAATACCAATAATAAGTCAACACAATCTCAACTTCCAAAAGTCCTTTTTAATCTTCCTATAAAAACTATTCCAAAAAAATCTTCCACAATATATCATAAAAAATCAAACAATATTCCCACTTGAAATTCCGATTTTAACGTTCTAAGTAACATAAGAAACCTCGACAATTCCTCTTTTGAATATAATAATCCAACAATACAAGCCAACATTGAATCCTCGACTAAGAAGAACACGACTCTGAATAATGAAACTCAACAACCCAATCCACCACGGTCCATCAACGCTCCCGAAACAATCTCTCCTTCACTCTGCAATGGTGCCTCCGGCTCGCGTTCTGGAATTACCAATGAGGACGGAGATGCCCGTACCCTTTATAGGGGTGATGGTACTGGAATCCCCGAGCATGGAAGTTTGCTTCTCAGTAGAGCAGAACAATCCAACAACACTGATGGTGACGATGTCGTTACCATGGAGTATCAATGACCTGCTCTCGCTAGTAAGTAGAGCTTATCTATCGTCCCTAAACTTTATACCCGTTCATATGTCGAATCACATCCCAAATTTTTGCCCGAGCTCTGATCACATTACTTGTATGGTATGGAACATTCAAGGAATTAGAAATAAAAATAACATTAATGCCCTTAAGCAAGTAGTGCGTACCTATAGACCATCTATTCTAGCCCTCGTCGAGACTCACATGGACGGAGTTCATGCTGAAAAATTCGTTCAATTATTGGGTATGACGACCATGCTAGAGTAATGCCTATTGGCTTTAGTGGTGGTATTTGGTTGTACTGGAAAAAGGAATTAGTATCGGTATCTGCTGTTGCCGAGCACCAACAATACCTTACAGTGGAAGTCTCACGCCAAGGAGATATCCCGTGGTTTTTTTCAGCTATTTATGCGAGTCCCAATCCCTTGAACCGGAGGTCACTTTGGACTGAACTTGAAACCTTTGCCAGAGCTAATAATCGCCCCTGGATGCTTGCGGGAGACTTTAACGAAACTCGGTCTATGGAGGAGAGACATGGTGGGGATACTAATATGACTACGCTTTTCAACAATTGGATCGAAAATTACGAATTAATTGAGCTAGCCTTCTCGAGACCACAACATACTTGGGCTAGAGGCAATTCGGCGGAAGCGCGACAAAGTGCTAGATTAGACAGAGCACTCTTTAATGGATATTGGGGGTGAGTTTTAATGATGCGGTTGTCCGTCATCTACCCGCATTTCAATCTCACCATTGTCCTCTATTGATTGCTCCTAATGGGTTCGCACCGATGCAGGCTATTTGTAGACCTTTTCGCTTTCAAGCGGCATGGTTGACACACGAGAAATTTTCTAAGTTCGTCTCAAAACAGTGGTCGCGGACTGGTAATCTACCTAACAAACTTGCTGCTCTTTCTTCCAATCGACAGGAGTGGAACAGACAAGTATTTGGTAATATATTTCAGAAAAAGAAACAACTCAAGGCTCGCATTGAAGGTTGTCAGAGACGTCTTTCGATTTCGAGAGACCGGGGACTTATTAAATTAGAGGTTAAACTAAGGAAGGACTTAGAGGAAGTGCTTGAACAGGAAGAGTTGATGTGGTACCAAAAATCCACGGTCGAATTTATAGCTAACGGCGATCGAAATACTTCTTATTTTCATGTTAGTATACTCTTGACCGTTGATGGAAAAATAAAATTACCTCTCTCAGATCCGACGATGGAACAATGTTGAACACGCCTGAAGAATTAAAGAATATTGCAGTAAAATATTGTAAAAACCTCTATATTGATGAACCCGATAGCGAGGTGGATAATAATATTTCATATGATCTTTTCCAGGAATTCAATAATAAATATTGGGAATGGCTTTCCAGACCGTTTACGATTGCCGAAATTGAGAAGGTAGTTTTTAATATGAGCTCATGAAAAGCACCGGGACCAAACGGTTTTCAGGCGCTATTCTACCAAAAACAGTGGCAGGTAGTTCAAGCTTCTGTTATTTATATGGTTAAAAATGCTCTTGAGGGAAAGGGGTTTCTCGAAAATCTAAACGATACTCATATCGTTTTAATACCTAATGTTAATTGCCCAAAACACATATCCCAATTTCGTCCAATTGGTTTATGTAATGTAGCTTATAAATTCATCAGTAAGGTGCTTGCTAACTGTATCAAGCGGGTTCTCCCTTTTTCGGATTTCTGAAACTCAAAGTGGATTTGTCCGGGGTCGTCAAATAACCGATAATATTGTAGTGTTTCAGGAGGCCATCCATACTATGAGACAAATGAAGGGGAAGAAAATGTTTATGGCTATAAAAATCGAATTAGAGAAGGCATATGACAGGCTTAAATGGAGTTTTATTAGAAGCACTATGTTAGATATGATTTTCCCGCTACTCCTCGTAGATACTATCATGGAATGTGTCTCTACAGCCCGAATGCAGATATTATGGAATAGGGAAACGACGAAACATTTTATTCCATCAAGGGGAATTCGTTAGGGAGATCCGTTATCTTCCTATTTATTTGTAATGTGTTTAGAGAAACTTCAACATGCCATCGACGTCTAAGTCCGAGCAAAGAGTTGGCTGCCAGTTCCAACAAGCAAATATGGTCCATGTATATCTAATTTATTCTCTGTAGACGATATGGTTTTGTTTGCGGAAGCTACAGTAGACCAAGCTCTCATTATTAAATCGGTACTAGATAATTTATGTCGAGCATCTGGGAAAAAATTAGTGAAACTAAATCCAAGATTTTCTTCTCGGCCAACACTCTCCCGGAGCAGCGTGAAACCGTCTGTCATGCTTTAGGAATTGACGCTACACCAGACTTTGGGACTTATCTTGGGATTCCTACTATTAATCGACGGGTCACTAAGAACACATTCAGCCATCTCGAAGAAAAAATAAAGCGTTTTTCTACATGGTACCCCTGTATTTTTCCGAATACTACATGGTACCCCTCGTTTTTTCAAAATATAAATGATACCCCTAAACTTAATGAAAACCTCTCAAAATACCCATAATACACTAATCTGTTTGTTTTAAACGTTTATATTATACACTTTTCATTGATCTTTTGACAATAATTTTGCATGTCGGTATCATAAATATCCTTTAGACAATCATAAACATATTTTCTTTATAAAAATTAACTGTTTTAAAACACGATTTTTAGTAGTTTACTAAGTATAGGGGTACCAGTAATAATTTTAAAAACTAAGGGGTACTACGTAGAATTCGAAAAAACACAGGGGTACCCTGTAAAAAAACCCAAAAATAAACAAAAGACTAGCAGGTTGGAGTTCTAAGCGACTTTCTTTAGCCTGGCGAGCTACACTTACCCAATAAGCTGTATCTTCTATTGCTAATTACAATATGCAAACGACAAAAATTCCAAGATCAACATGTGACTCAATTGATAGAAAAGTTCGGCGGTTTCTATGGGGAGGGGATGCAAATAAAAAACCGATTCATCTCATCACTTGGGAGACTATCCAAAAACCAAAGTCTATGGGTGGTCTAGGCATCATTTCTGCTCGGCAATCCAATCCGGCGTTCCTAACCAAGTTGGGATGGAGAATGCTCGAAATTCTTGTGGTCCCGGGTTTTACGGTCCAAATATTGTACCCGGAGATGCGATATAGATATGTTCTCCCCTAAGGCAAATATGTCAAATGTATGGGCGGGAATCTCATCTCAAGCCACAAAAATAATTGCAGGAAACGGGTCAGCTATTGGTAATGAGAGGCGTACTCTGTTTTGGGATAATTCCTGGGTAGACAACGGTTGCCTCTCCAATAAAGTAATCCAGCCCACCCCTAACTCAATTCTTGGAGCTACAGTAAGTGAAATGTGGAGTGAAGAATCGGGTTGGAAATGGGACGAGTTCGCTAATTATTTACCTCAAACAAAACTTCGGAAAACTGCGTCTTACTCTTTAAGCCCGGATGACGACCTGGAGGACTCCCTGTTTTGGCATGGGGGTGCTTCAGATAAATTCACCATTAAATCATCTCTCGGCTATATGAGAACACCCGAGATGAACGACGATCCATCACCAATGATTTGGCGAGTCATTTGGTGTCTATCGGTACAATAGTGTATCCGCATGTTTTTTGTGGATAGTAGCTCATGCTCGTCTCATGTCAAATGTTAATCGGGTCCGGAGAGGTCTTAGTGATGACCCACTATGCCCAAGATGTCTAGAGGAAGAAGAAACGACTGAGCATCTCCTCCGATCGTGTCTAGCCTCCCGGGGAATTTGGAGGCAAAATTGGGGACCGTCTATTGTAGGCTCCTTTTTTACGACTTCTATTTTTGATTGGATAACTCTTAATGCTAGTAATAATAGCTACTCGACCGCTTGCAAGGATTGGTCGATGATTTTTTGCTATTACTTGTTGGTGGATTTGGAGATGGCGTAACAATATTGTGTTCGGAAGATCAGATGAAATTCCTTTAGATACTCGCCACTTTCTATTCCAGCAATTAGAGAACTCCATGCGAGCCTTTGATAATTTTTCTCTGTTTATTCCTAATCCCGGTGCAGGGAGTAGACATGTATTTATCAGATAGTCTCCACCTCCTCACGGATGGCATCTTTTAAATACGGACGGAGCCGCTAAAGGAAATCCTGGACCGGCCGGAAGTGGTGGTATTATAAGAGACAAAACGGGAAATTTTGTATCGGCTTTCTTCCTTTCTGCAGGGGTCGTGTACTTCCATGAGAGCGGAGATGATAGCACTCAAGGTTGGTCTTGAACATGCTCGGGCCCTTCACATTGAGAAGTTACTTGTTCATATGGATAACAAGACTTGTATCCAGTTCATACAAGAGGACAACCTTTTGAGCAACGGCCTCAAACCATTGGTTAAACAGTGTAAGGATCTTATTAAGAAATTGGGATGGAAAGTAGAAGTGGAACACACTTATAGAGAGGCCAATCGAGCTAAAAATTGGCTAGCCAATCAGGGAGTCAACTCGAGTTTTGAAGTCCATATATATAGTTAACTCACCTCCACTGGATCTTCGAGCCATTATCCGTGAAGACATTCTTGGGGTTGTTATTCCCCGTTCGATAGCAATTTAGTTCGTTTGTATTTTTGGGGCTTGCCCCTCTTTAGTACCCAAAAACAAATCAAGTATAGAATATCAATTTACATATTTTCAGTTGGTTGTTCGATTTTAGTTTTATTTTGACAATTTCAGATTTCACCACTACAAAATCTTGTATCTAATACTTCACATAAAAAGATGGGAGATATAGCCAGACCATGATTTTCTTGTCCTAAAATGAGTATCTAGCAATTCAGGCATGACAACGCCATGCAGAACTGAAACCGATGTTTTTATTATGCTTAATATACCGGACAAGATTGAGAATCTGCGGTGTTAGATGAAATGAAGATATTCATCATTAAATTGGCTAATAAGAATTAAGCATGTGCTAAATATGGTATTTGAGTAAGACGAACCTACATCTTAGAAAAGCTCTAACTAAATGGCTCATTGGTATTGACGACACGGGTTCAAATCAAGTCAACATCATATTCCCCCTTGTAATTCCCTCTACACCACGGAAAAAAACATCACTCAATATATTAGTACATGACCTAATTGTAGTACAGGACACACAAGGCCTCAGAATGGATAGTAGTGCACGATCATGCATGTATTTTGTTAGGGCTAAACCTCGTGCATCTATAGTTGTCCAATATTTAATTGACAAAAAGTCGGTTACCTAATTAATCGACATACTATTAGATCGAGTCCAAATTAGCTTATACTTTCAAGGTAACTGTAAAACCCCATCTACCAAACATTTAACAAGACATTCCTAATAAATAGGGTGTGACAACCCTCGCGATAGCGGAAATAAAACATAACAAGCATGCAATTTATATAGCGGAAATTACGATATTTTTGAAACTTTTTACATGCCAAAGGAAAGGTACAAGGAATGTCAAATAATTACAAACTTAAAGTATAATATACTACAAAGAGACGTAGTCTCTCAAAACGTTATCAAATATCAAAGTTGTTTAGTGAAACTAGCTAAAAAACGTCTAGGGGTGAATCGTCGAGGCCAACGCCCGCTAGCTCACACCCGAACCCAAAAACACAAGCAAAAACAATCCAAGCAACCTGTTCATCCATGAAAACATGAACGCCACAGTCAGTGGGGAGTAACTCCGGGTTCTCCCAGCCATATCACAAATAACATACTTAAACGGAAATACACAAGTGGAAGCATACATATATAAATATACATGTGAATTACGAGAAGGATAAATATGCATTTCAATATATAATGATATAGGCGCATGAAGTACAAAACCGTAATCATCAGATTATAGACAAACTCGGGTAAGACACCCTTAGGCAACTATATACTCACTAGGGCTTGTATCTCATCGTTAGCGGCGTATACTTGATAAGATAGAACTCGACATATAAACTGTACGCATCAGATTATAAACAGACTCGGGGAAGACACCCTTAGACAACCATATATTCACTAGGGCTTACATCTCACCGTTAGTGGCATATACTTGATAAGGTAGAGACTCGACAAACAAACCATGCCAAGTCATCCAACGGTCACAAATAATCAACATATAAACCTCCATCCAAACATTCGATTATAGTAACATTATCTCTCACGGTTAATGACACGCACTAGCTGAAAGTCCATAGACCTTAATTAGACTCCTCTAATTAGTTGCTAAATTACTTTTTAATTTAGTATTTAATGATCTATGTAACATGCATGCAAATATAAAGACATTTATATAAAAGAAGAAATTTCCTCACATTGATATGGAAATAATATGGGCACAACAAGAACACCTTCTTGTTGTTCTTGAGCTACAAATATGGATGAACACAAACAATCTCCAAAGTAGAAGATCTCCTCTAAGTTGCACCAAGATAAACCCAAATAATCTACTCTTATTATTAACTAGATAATAAGATAGATAATATACTACTAATATTAGACTATATTACTACACTAGTAATACTTAAGAAATATTAGTATATAAGAGTTTTTAGTGAGATGAAGATTTTTAGAGAGAAGTGTAAAATTGCACAAAATGAAGTAGTAGAAAAATGAACAACAATTGATCATTTTAAAGTCAATTTGGCCGGACCATATTTGTCCAAAAAGGACTCTTATTTTGTTCAATTTGATCACATGCATTAGAGTGGAGTGTTGTAGTATAAGTGATGATTGTATTCTACTTGTTATGTCACTTTCAATTTGTAACTAAAGAGTGTAAACAAGAACAACAATCATCACCTTTGTAACTACAATATAACCGGCCATTATGGCCTAGTTTGATCCACATTGATTTTTGATATTTGTCTCACAAATACTTATTGATCATATGGTTAATTATCTTGTATAATTAAGTGTTAATTTGATCATATAACAATTATATGACTCAATTAAATAAATAATATGTACTTAACATTTTAAGTAATATTTTACCATTATATCAATATATAATGGGTCCCACAATGCTTAGTTAATTTATTTTACAACTCCTTGTAAATATAATTAACTAATTACCTCTATCTCAAAACCTCAACTAATTTAGTAATTTAACGATTAATTACTAAGTTAAATCTTATTTAATCGTATTAAAATAAGATATAAATTTATTAGTCAATTATCGCATAATTGAAAAATAAACTTAATCGAATTTGAGTTCTTAACTCAATTTCTAACAATTAACTCTCATACATATCGAATATATGTAATGTACTAATTAACTGTATCGTATACAAATAATTAGTTACTATTTGGATTTCATCCTTTAGGTGTGACCGAAAGGGATCAGTTGATCAACGCCGTCAAACGACAATAACGTCAAACTCTAGTCAGCCAACCGTTATTGATTTACGTTAATCAACTGACTAATCATATATATAGTCAATAAATATCCCAATTATATTCCTTAATAAGATTTATTATGTGGCGCACTATTGTGGAGGACACCTACTCCAACAATCTCCCACTTGTCTAACACAAGTGTGCGTCACCAATTCTCTTGTCTCTTTATCACATCTCCCACTCAACGCAAGGTGTCTTTCAGGTCGCACTTGCGATTGATTATATCTAGAGTGGTTTTCTCGATAGGGAGAGTAACTGTCTGACCGGAAAATCTACCATAGATCTCTTTCCGAGCGTGGCCACGCATTTACAGTAACTTCTCCTCGAGTGGCCTAAAGATGTTTTACCCAACGTGGGTGGACAATTCCTGTTGATCCATCTACTCTGTATGATGCAGATCACCATGATCCAGAAGAAGTCCATCGGCCTCCTTTTACGGCACGACCTAGAACATCAACCAAAACCAATCGGAAACTGCACCGACTCAGATAGACGGTCGCCAGTCAAAAGAATCGACTTATAGGAATAAGATAGAAGACCCTGCCACGACCAGGCATCAAATAATTGATTTAAGGGTCTCTACAATGTCACTGTCCGACAGAGTGTCATACAGTCTGTCTATGTAAACGACCAGTCATCTCCATGACCCCATGGTGCTGAACCAACCATCGATCGACTTACAATCTAGTCACTTCGAGACGTCACCTCATTGAGTGACTAGGGACAAATACTAAGTTCGTCCTATTCACTTGAATAGGGTCCAACAATCTATTCGGAAAACAAAGTATTAAATTTAGTCAAACTAAATAAAGAGTTTTAAATAAAAACTTGACTAATGAATGCCCTTATCATCTCTGAAATAAGTAATACCACATTCAATTATACATATTACATAATTAAAGAATTCTTGCACACGTCTCATCCCATTGTGACGAACTGACATCTGCTTAGCCTTTGATACAGGCTTGGTAACGGATCAGAATGTTGTTCATCTGTCCCAACCGTTACAAATTGTCAATTTCCTTCTGTCCCGTAATATATAATTACATGATATTTCCGAAGGTACATTTCCAGACTTGTTACCTAGACTTGGGCTCTTTCGCCTGAAAAATAGCCCCACTGTTATCACCATAAATTGGTTATAGGATCTTGGCAGTAGGACATACTGTTAGTCCTTCCAAAATTGTCTAATCCATACAGCTTCCTTTGCAGCTTCAGACGCTGGCAAGGTACTCTTCTTCTGTTGTAGAATCCGCTATAACGCTTGTGCTATGAAACTCTTCCAGCACACAGCTCCTCATTCATCATATAAACGTAGCCGGATTGGATTTCATATCATCCCTATCTGTTTGGAAACTGGCATCTGTGTAACCCTTTACACGTAACTCAGTCTCGCCTCCAAACACTAAGAACGAATCCTTGGTCCTTCTTAAGTACTTAAGGATGTTCTTTACGGCTATCCAGTGACTCTCACATGGATTTGCTTGGTAACGACTTGTCATGCTCAAAGCATATGCAACGTCGGGACGAGTGCACATCATAACATACATGATTGATCCAACAGCTGATGCGTAAGGGATCAATTTCATGCGTTCAATCTCCTCGGGTTTCGTAGGGCACTCTGACTTGCTCAAAATGATCCCACTTCCCATAGGAAGAAAGCCTCTCTTAGAGTCTTTCATGTTGAACCGATCAAGAATCTTATCAATATAAGTTTCTTGACTTAATGCTAGTCTCCTTTTAGATCTATCCCTATAGATCCGGATACCTAAGATGCGCTGGGCCTCTCCTAAGTCTTTCATTTGGAAATGTATTCCTAGCCACTCCTTTACAGAAGTGAGCATTGGAATATCATTCCCAATGAGTAGTATGTCATCTACATACAAGACTAGAAAAGTTACTTTACTCCCACTAAACTTCATGTATAAACACTGTTCCTCGACACTTCGAGTGAAACCATTTTGTTTAATTACATGATCGAAACGATGATTCCAACTCATGGATGCTTGCTTAAGACCATAGATGGATCTCTTAAGTTTGCATACCTTCTAAGGGTTTGATGGATCCATAAAACCTTCAGGTTGTGTCATGTACACTTCCTCTTCTAGAATCCCATTCAAGAAGGCGGTTTTGACATCCATTTGCCAAATCTCATAATTATGAAATGCGGCAACCGCTAAGATAATCCTTATGGATCAAAGCAATGGCGACTGGGGCGAAGGTTTTCGTCATAGTGAAGACCATGAACTTGGTGAAACCTTTTTGCCACCAATCTAGCTTTGTAAACATCATTATGTTGTCTTTGCCACTTTTTGACTTATAGATCCACTTACACTGAAGAGCGTCCTTACCTCCTCACTAAGGTAATCAACCAAGTCCCCATACTTGATTGTCCGTCATATACCTTCGGATTGCATGGCTTCCTAGCCATGCTTTGAGTCGGGACTAGAAAATGGCTGCTTTTAGGTCTCGGTTCGTTACTTTTCAAAAAGTAACACATTATATGTCATGCACCTTCCTCTATAATACCAAGGTATCTATCAGTTTTGATGCTAATTCTGCTGACCTCCTAGGTTCCGTAGGAATAATGACCGTGTCAGACGAAGAGGGAACGTTTTCCTCGTCGTCCTTTTCGGTTTGTGGCTCTTGGACTTCATCAAGTTCAATTTTTCTCCCACTCTGTCTTTTAGAAATAAAATCATTTTCTAAAAAGACTGCATCACGAGACACAAACACTTTGTCCTCGTGTTTATGGTAGAAGTAATAAGCACGTGATTCCTTTGGATATCCTACAAAAAGACATTTGTCAGATTTGGGTGCGAGTTTATCGTCAGACTTATTCTTAACAAAAGCCTCGCATCCCCAAATTCTCATAAATGACAAATAATGGACTTTTCCTGTCCATATCTCATATGGAGTCTTGTTTGCCGCTTTAGTCGGGCTTCGATTTAGTGAAAATATTGCAGATAAGATAGCAAAACCCCAAAAATAATCAGGAAGCTCTGTTAGACTCTTCATAGATCGAACCATATCTAATAACAGTTCGATTTCTCCTTCGGATACACCGTTAATTGAGGTGTTTCAGGAGGAGTCCATTGTGATACTATACCACAATCTTTCAGGTGTGAATCAAATTCATGGTTCAAGTATTCACCACCACGATCGGATCGTAGGATTTTAATCTTTTTATTCAATTGGTTTTCTACTTCATTTTGAAATTCTTTGAATTTTTCAAAAGCATCATTTTTATGCCTCATCAAGTAGACATATCCATATCTACTCAAGTCGTCGGTAAAAGTAATGAAGTAGTGATAACCACCTCTAGCTTGGATAGTCATTGGACCGCATAAATCCGTATGTATAAGTCCTAATACTTTACTTGC
>JAIUZE010045668.1:0-14189 GCA_022085475.1 Heliosperma pusillum | reverse complement strand
TTCAAAAGCATCATTTTTATGCCTCATCAAGTAGACATATCCATATCTACTCAAGTCGTCGGTAAAAGTAATGAAGTAGTGATAACCACCTCTAGCTCGGATAGTCATTGGACCGCATACATCCGTATGTATAAGTCCTAATACTTCACTTGCTCGTGTCCATTTTCCCGTAAAAGGAGCACGAGTCATCTTGCCTAGAAGACAAGATTCGCATACGCCATAAGATTCGTAATCGAATGGTTTGAGTACTTTAGATGAAACAAGTCTCTTTATGCGTCGTTCGTTTATGTGCCCTAAACGACAATGCCAAAGGTATGATTAATTAGGTTCACTTGTTTTGAGCTTCTTGTTTTCTACATGATAGACCTCTTTTGAAATATCTAAAACATAAATACCTCCAATAGAAATGGCCTCGCCATAAACCATTTCATTAAGTGAAAAAGTACAACAATTGTTCTTAATGCAAAATGAAAATCCTTCCATGTCTAACACGGAAATGGAGATAATGTTCTTGGTAAGAGTTGGTACATAATAGCAATTATTTAAATAAAACTCTAAACCATTAGGCAAAAGAAGAACGTAGGTGCCCACGGAAACTGCGGCTACCTTAGCTCCATTTCCAATGCGCAGGTCCACGTCACCCTTGGCTAGTGCTTGCACGTCCCTCAGCCCCTGTACATGATTACAAAGGTGAGAACCACAACCGGTATCAAATACCCAAGAAGATGTACTAGCAAAGTTAATATCTATCATATAGAGTGATGAAAGAATTTTACCTGACGTTGTCACACAACCGTCCTTCTTATCTTTCAAGTACTTGGGGCAATTGCGTTTGCAATGCCTTTTGCCATTACAATAATAGGAATCCGCCTCCGCGTGTTTGGTGCTTTTGGGCTTGGGCTTATAAAAGACCTTGCCCTTTCCCTTGCCGGATTTCTTGAAAAGAGTCTTACCCTTTCCATTGTCTTTCCTCACCCCAAGGTTCATGTTCTTCATTTTAATGGAAAGAACAACCTTGGGTTCACTCCCACTAGCCTCCATGTCCCTCTCCGCTTGGGTGAGGAGTGCATGGAGTTCATGGAAACTCTTTTCCATGCCATTCATGTTATAGTTCACCCTAAATTGGGTGAACTTAGGTGTGAGGGAATGAAGGATCTTACCCACCACCAATTGCTTCGGAATTTTGCACCCTAGACGCTCTAAGGTGTCCGCGTGCTCAACCATTTTGAGCACGTGTGGGCCAACCTTTTGGCCCCTTTGAAGCTTGGTGGCAAAGAATTTCGTAGCCGCCTCATATTGAAGAATTTGAGGGGCTTGCGAAAACATTGACGTGATCCTCGTGAATATCGCATATGCATCGAGTGATATCAATTGGAGTTTGAGTTTGGGTGAGATTGACCATATCAAGACATTCTTGACGTCATTAGCAACCTTCAAATAAAGGTCATACTCGGCCCGAACCACCGCGGACGATCTAGGCGCGGGTTCGGTGGGGGGGCTCTTCGACCAAGTAGCGAAGCACGTTATCGGATAACGCGGCGCTCTTGATCGTTGATTCCCATTCAACGAAGTTACTTCCGTCATCCTTAAGGACACACTTGTCCATGACGGACCTCAACCATGAGTCCTTACCCAAGGTTGCAACGATTGATGATGTTGACATTATGCGAATATGGTAACTACAACAAAAAGAAATATATAAACATTCATTGTTAATTTACTTGAAAAACATTTTAACAAGTTAAGCATTCATATAATGACCTCTCACTAAATTATATAAATGATTCCAAGACCCATCTTTACATAAAAATAGTCATCGCATGCTACTTTTTATCTAGAAATGGTAAGTCGTTACTTGACTAATTCTACCCTTAGAACTCTTGGTTGACGGATTTCAATAAATCATTTCCTAAGTCCCACGAAACGTTTAATCGTTGAGTCCAATCCAATTTTAGCTGTGATCGTATCACCCCTACTTACCCGAGGTAAAAAGGGACCCACGAGCGTAGTAGCCCTAATGAACACGGCATTCATAGGTGTTATTAATTGGTAAGGCTAATCTCAATTTTTTAAAATATGTGAGAGATCTTGTCAATTTAGTTATTAATTCCCTATAAGTGAAATAAGTCGGTGAATTGTGAATAACGTTGAATTGACAATAACGGTAAATAAAATGCATGTGTGACGATTTTGGCATGAGCGGAAATAAAGCAAGCAACCAAGCAACAATAAAATCCTAGTATGGCCACCTAGCTAATCAAAATTAACTAGATAGTTACAAATTCGGAAACCAACTCCTTGGTCCCTTGCCTCTTCACTTAGAACACCTTCCAAAATGGCACTATCTTGAGGGAGTCACCGGTCTTCATAAAAAATTCTACACTATACAAAATATCAAATTCATTATACATTTATTCTATGAAAATAAATTTTTAATTATACAAACCGGCGATATACGAGCGATCGCCATAAATTCACACAAAACCGTATTCCCTTACATTACGGGTAATAACGATTAAAAATAAACTAGGCCCATACTAGGTACAAAATTTGCATAATTATAAATAAATGACATTCATTTCATTAAACAATAACTAAAATAAATGCTGCAAAATCATTGCACAAAACGTCCTTAAATTCATTCATGCTCATTGTAGCTCGATTTTTCCGGGATTTATTGATTTTTAACCATTAAAAATCACTATCAACATTTAAATCTCATTTAAATTCAAAATAGTTAACTAAACTGTTTTAGAACTCAAAATTATTCACTACTAATTTTGTTGGTCATTAATTAGATCGATTTGTTTTCATTTGCTAAATATTACGGTTTAATCATAACAATTATGAAATATCACCAAAATAAAATATAAACATCATAAAATTTGAAACCAAAAATTTTGTACATTCTGGAACAGTTCCAAGAACTATAAAAATAAAAAACATTTGCTCAAAAAATTTAAATTAATTTTATGAACAAATAGCTTTGTATTTAATGGTTTTATCAAATAAAAACATTAGATATAGTAAAACAGTGAAAAAAATTATAAAATTTCACCAAGAGTATCAACATCAGAATGTAAAATGTACCAAAAATTTTAAGAAAGAAATGGAGTTTCAATTTTATGAACCAAACATTATAATTTCATATTATCGACTTTATCGTATAAAAATCCAATGAACAGGCAATACATAAGTTAAAAGTCACGAAATTTTACATTAAAATATGTACGACATGCATGTGAAAATCATATTAAAATTTCATGGCCAGAATCAACATGAAACTATTTTTAGTTAACTTTTAACTCATAAAATGCATGTTAACTTGGTTTAAACGCCAAAAATCAAAATAAATAGCAAATTAATCCCTAAAATCACGAAATTTAACCAAAAACATTTTGAGGTCAGTAGGTATACATGCACCAAAAAGTTTCGTCAGAATCGTATTTTAACTCAAAATCTTTGATTTATTAGTTATCTTATAACTTTAATAAAAATGTCCAAAATGAACATGCATGCTACAAGCTAGCTCTGATACCATATGAAAGTCCATAGACCTTAATTAGACTCCTCTAATTAGTTTCTAAATTACTTGTTAATTTAGTATTTAATGATCTATGTAACATGCATGCAAATATAAAGACATTTATATAAGAGAAGAAATTTCCTCACATTGATATGGAAAATATAAGGGCACAAAAATAACTCCTTCTTGTTGTTCTTGAGCTAATAATATGGATGAACACAAGTAATCTCAGAACTAGAAGATCTTCTCTAAGTTGCACCAAGATGAACCCAAATAATCTACTCTTATTATTAACTAGATAATAAGATAGATATTATACTACTAATATTAGAATATATTACTACACTAGTAATACTTAGTAAATATTAGTATTTGAGAGTTTTAGAGAGAAGATGAGTTTTTGAGAGAAGTATGAAAAACAAGCATAAAATGAACAAATGAAATGAACAACCATGTTGCCCTTATAAAGGCAATATGGCCGGTCCAACTGAGCTTCACAAGGCTCTCATTTTGCTTATTTCAATCACATGCATTAGGGTGGAGTGTTGTAGTATAAGTGATGATTTTATTCTACTTGTTATGTCACTTTCACTTGGTGACTTAAGAGTGTAAATAAGAACAACAATCATCACCATGTAACTAACAACATAACCGGCCATTATGGCCTAGTTTGGTCCATTTTGATTTTTGATATTTGTCTCACAAATACTTATTGATCATATGGTTAATTATCTTGTATAATTAAGTGTTAATTTGATCATATAACAATTATATGACTCAATTAAATAAATAATATGTACTTAACATTTTAAGTAATATTTTACCATTATATAAATATATAATGGGTCCCACAATGCTTAGTTAATTTATTTTACAACTCCTTGTAAATATAATTAACTAATTACCTCTATCTCAAAACCTCAACTAATTTAGTAATTTAACGATTAATTACTAAGTTAAATCTTATTTAATCGTATTAACATAAGATATAAATTTATTAGTCAATTATCGCATAATTGAAAAATAAACTTAATCGAATTTGAGTTCTTAACTCAATTTCTAACAATTAACTCTCGTACATATCGAATATATGTAATGTACTAATTCACTGTATCGTATACAAATAATTAGTTACTATTTGGATTTCATCCTTTAGGTGTGACCGAAAGGGATCAGTTGGTCACCGCCGTCATACGACAATAACGTCAAACTCTAGTCAGCCAACCGTTATTGATTTACGTTAATCAACTGACTAATCAGATATATAGTCAATAAATATCCCAATTATATTCCTTAATAAGATTTATTATGTGGCGCACTATTGTGGAGGACACCTACTCCAACACCAACTTGTTGCGTGAGTTGCTCCCACTTGCTCCTTGACCTTGGTTCATTAGACAAACCACCTTGTCTTTGAGTTGGCTTACCTCCTTCTCTAACTTGGGATTGGCATGTGAAGAGGAAGAATTGATGGCGAAAGCCTTCTTGACCCCTTGATCATTACTCCTTGCATAATGACATGTACTTGCCGCCAATCGCTCAATCACCCTAGTGGCCTCCTCCGTAGAAAAGTTTTAAATGCCTCCCGAAGTCGTCGCATTAATCATGCGTTGGTCATTTTTTTATAACCCATCGCAAACATTCATAAGAAGATCATCGTCACTAAACCCATGATATGGGCATTTGGCGATCAATTTCTTGAACCGTTCCCAATACTTATATAAGGTTTGTTCGAATTGTTGGTGAATCGTAGAAAGCTCTTTCTTAAGATGTGCCGCCCTTGATGGAGAGAAGTACTTGTTAAGGAATGCTTCCTTCAAGTTGATCCAAGTGTGGATCGAGTCCGGGGGAGGGTAGAAAAGCCAATCTTTTGCGGAGTCTTGTAGAGAGAATGGGAAAGCTCGGGAGTTTGAATTGGTCTTCGGTAATCCCATTAGGAATGGCCCCTTCACACATCATGTGAAATTCCGAGAGGTGCCTATTGGGTTCATCGCCTACATTGCCATGAAACTTGGGGAGGTTATGGATGAAAAACCCCTTCAACTCAAGGTTTATGTTTGCATCAAGAGGAGGGTATGTTATGCACAAGGGTTGTTGCTCAAGGTTTGGAGCCCTCAACTCTCGGATGGTGCGATTCTGGTTGTTGTTTTGGTTTACGTTTTGGTTCATGTTTTGGTTCATGTTTTGGTTTATGTTGGGATACTCCACCTCCAAAAATGAATGTAGGATCTTGAAATTCCTCTTGAGGAGGAGGAGGAGGAGCAAATAATGAGGTAGAGGCCGCAAAATGGTTTGTGAAAAGCCAATCCACCGTGTCCTCCAAATCTTCCCCTACGTCGAATTCAAAAGGTAGGTTTTGCGACCTAGGCATGAAACACTAAAACAACCCAACCAAACACGTAAGTAACTTCAATCAATCTTGTAAGAAGATAAGAACAACAACCAAATAACATGCAATAAAATACAACTAGTAAACTACTATTCATAAAAAGTAAACAAAATAAGGTAAAATACTAACAAGAGATTTAACTATTCAACTTAACTACGTTGCTTTCCCCGACAACCGGGCCAAATTTGACGAGGTATTTTCCTAGGGTCGTTAGGCTAGCTAATAACACGGTCAAATACAAACTTATAATTCCTAAACAAACACAAGACTATCCTAACAAAAGGGTAGTAAAGGGCAAGCCAAGGGTCGAACCCAAGAGAAATCTAAATGAAGACAAGTTAACTAATTAAACTCTTGATAACAACAAACTAATTAAAACTCTAATTACTAACTAACTCACTAAATATTACTAATCACAAACTATGGATAATTACAATGGTAAAACATGTGGTAGACATAAATGGAGAAACTGATTGAATTTTTAACATGGGAGAATTAAAGGCTTGAATTTTCTAGTCTAGGACAAACAACAAACACCTAGTATGAAAAATATCAAATGTGAGACAAGTACTTTATGCAATTATCCCAAGACACGTAACAATTACAAAAGATGACTCTATTACACCTCTCTTCTCATTAATCTAATACTACCTCCTAAGAAATAATCAATAAGAATTAAAACATCCAAGATTGAATCTTTACAACTTAACCAACACTTATTAAAACATAAGTACTACCCAAGAATTAAGCTTTAAGCATTAAACAAAAGGATTAATTTATAATCATGCAACATAACACTAAACCATGCTATAGTTACACAACATATCATTTTCCACTCAAAAGACTCCCACTTTAAGTCCAAGTTGCAATCTTTTGAGTTTGCTTCATACATTTAAGTATAGGGTGACAATTCCTACCAAGAATAAGCATTAATTAAGCAAACGAAATGTGAAGCTAGTCAAACTAAACATTCATCTACTCAACATGAAAGATTAACACAAGAAAAAGATATTAAATAAAGAAGAAGAGGATTAGAGAGTCATACAATCCTAAAGGCGTGAACTTGTTCAAATTACGCCAAATATCAAAAGATTAGCCTTCCATAACCAAAAGATTACAAACCATAGTCAGTTCACGCCTTTAGGATTAGCCTTCCATAGCCTAGAAGGGCCCACCAAGGGGTCAAGCCTAAAGGTCAACAGAAGTCAACAAAAGTCAAAGTCAAACCCTAGGCCGGGTCAACAAAGTCAAACCTGAGGAATCAATAAGTTCGACTATGGGTCAAGATTGAAGAAAATGAAGCAAACTAGAGAAAACAGATGAACAACAAAAATATGAGATACAAGTTTTTCAAGTATGATATGAGATGATGTGCTAGATGGTCTCAATATCTCAATTTGTTGCTCTTATATACCCTTGGTTCCGGAAACCTAGGGGCCTTGAGAAATGGGCTTCATAGAACAAGAAGGCGGAAAAGAGTGTCATGTACCAGCTACGCAGGTTGGTGGCAGCGTCGGATGACGCTGGCCGCGCTATCTGACGCCGACAGCGTTTCATGCGGCCTGTTTTCTTCCTCAAAATTCGCCCTTGTTGACTTTTGTTGATTGCCTTAGTTTGCTTCATTTTCTTCAATCTTGACCCATAGTCGAACTTATTGATTCCTCGGGTTTGACTTTGTTGACCCGGCCTAGGGTTTGACTTTGACTTTTGTTGACTTCTGTTGACCTTTAGGCTTGACCCCTTGGTGGGCCCTTCTAGGCTTCCCTTCATGGTACCAAATGGAGTAGACGTTCAAGTTTTCACACAAGTCGACTCCATATAAGTTGCTCGACTCAAAATAACACAAAATAAGAGTCAGGTAGACAAAATTATGACAAACTCCAAGAAACTAAATTAGCACGAAACTAATGCTAATGACCCTTATAAAGTACAACAAAAAGACTCAATAAACTAATCTAGACATGACATATTTGAGTGTTGTCAACAAGATACAAAATTACACGAACACTATATTAAAACTACAATAAACAACAATTGTAAACGAAAAAGACATAAGCTTGAATAATTAATACCTTTTTACTCAATTGGATGGATAAAATTAGAATATGGACTAATTAATTTAGATTAACAAAGAAAAAACAAGGGAAATATGGTGTCTTTAGGATTTTAGGGTTTGGGTAAATTTTGGGGATTTTTTTGGTTTATGTCAAGTGAGAGTGATGTGAGCCGTTTTTTTAATATCAGTCAAAGCCGTTGGACTCACCATCGGCTTAATGTATTTCAGCATAAACCGATGTCCTCACTAGCAGCTTCTATGTTGATACATTTTGGCAAATAAACAGAAGCTCTACTTCATTGATGCTGTAATTGTTTTTAGGAATAGAGGAAGTCGTGGGTAAGGTCAGCCGGTTGCTTTATAATCAGTTTAATTAATTCAGTTCAGTTCAGCTGAGATTGAATAGGTTAAGTTAAGTTAAGTTAAGTTCAAATTATTTTAAATATTAAAATTTACGAGAAATTAGTGGGCAGCCGAAACACAATTTGGGCACCCACTCCCATAGCAATAACGAAGCTAATTAATTTTAGTGAAAATATGAATTGCAGCGGGAGCTCCAACATCCTGGGAGACAGAATTTATGAATCTGTTTGAGTAAAGTAATGGCATCTGCCTCGAACTCCCCAAGCAAAGAGATTAGTTGAAAGCTAATATACTCTTTGGGCTCCCACTCCGTTAGCAACTACAAAGCTAAGTCTAGTAAAAACGCAGTTATTATTAGTCTAAAAAACAATTAAAAGAAATTAGTGGACTGTCAAAATAAAATATGGCCCCTACTCCAGCTACGACGACTACTACTACTACTAACATTAACATACGTAAACAGTAAATTGTTGGGTACTAGTACTAATATTAGGACTACTGCTACTGCTACTGCTGCTGCTGCTACTAATATGCCCAACCCCATCTCTACACTCCTATATTATGCCCAACCCCAGCTCCACACTCCTAACCATACAATCTCACCAACAACGCAAACCTCATTAACCACTACTCTCGCGTCGCCGACCACTAACGGAACGCACCGCAACCAAAATAATACCACCGCATTGACCGCAACCATCTTTGCCTAATTACCACTACCACGTAATTCAAACGGCTGATGACCTAACGGCCATGAAACAAACTCACCAAATGCCATGACCGACACTAAGGACGGAGACAATGATTGATGTGAGATGGGTGTAATCGGAAACAAGGAGCATAACAATGGAGAAGGCGGTAGGGCAGCGAGGTCATGGGTGTCTTTACGCTGATTCAAAAAGAAGCGATATTGGACGTCTTTCCGGCGAGTAGAGCAGTTCCTCTTATGCTCACGAAAGGTGAATGATGGTGGGTGTGATTGGTTGTTATGGGTGGGTCTGGGTTGAAGTGGGTTGTGTGAGGTTCTAGTGGTGAGTTAGATGAAGGTGACGTAGTGGGTATTAAGCAAACACAAATTCTCATTTGTGACGGACACTATCCGTCACAAGCTTAGGACGGATACCATATTCTCTCACAAAATACCCATTAAGGGTGAGTGGAGAGCACATGGTGGGTGCCCACCTTGTCTCCTCTACCCATTTCCTCTCACAAAATATCCGTCACAAGATCCGATCCGTCGCAAGCAAGATCTACTGTTAAGCAAAATTGGTGATTGATGGTTTTGGTGATTGACAGAAATGGCGGTAAAAAGAGGTGGCTTCCCAAAATTGGGGTCCATGAAAGTGAATATTGGAAATTTGGCAATTATAAAAGTTTACAAGGGTAATTTAGTAACACAAATTCTCATTTAAGACGGGGGTATCCGTCTTAAGCTTAAGACGGATACCATATTCTCTCACAAAATACTCATCAAGAGTGAGTGGAGAAGCACATGGGGGGGGGTGCCCACCTTGTCCTCTCTACCCATTTCCTCTCACAAAATACCCGTCGCAAGATCCGACCCGTCACAAACAAGACTTACTGATATAGTAAAAGGTTATATATATGTTTTAACGATAATACTATAGTGCTTAGACTCTGTTTGGCAAGCCATTTCTGGTTGCTTATTCGACCAAAGTAGCTTATTTGACCAAAATTTCAGGTACCTTATTTTTGTGAAGGTGTTTGGCAAGTAGCTTATTTAAACAAATAAGCTACCTAAAATGAAATGCTACATAGAGTAGCATTTGGGATTTCAGGCAGCTTAAATGTTATTATATTCCTGTTTTACCATTTCAATCAAAAATATTTAATTATTATCAAATCTGTTTATGTCTTTTCACTAAAAATCAACTACATTTTGCGCTAGTTTGGCAAACGATTTTTTGTATAATCAGTTACCTTATCACCTCTTAATTTTCAGCTACCTTATCAGTTACCTTTTTCAGCTTTCAGTTAGGTTTTCAGTTTTCAGTTACCTTTTCAGCTAGTTTGGCCATACAGAGCCTTATTAGTTTTATTTTCAATTTCATAAGTTCATTTTAGTTTTGATCTGATGTGTCCAATATTTATATAATTTTTCTCCTCATATTAGCTCCGTTTTACATGTTCCTATTCACTATTTATAGTGGTTTTAAGAGCTTCTTTGGAAGTATTGTTGTGTTGTAATGTCGTTTGTAGGATATGAAGCGATTTCGGGTAGTTTCTACGGCAAATCCCTACATTTGAATGAATACCAAGCAAGGTGAAGATAATACTGACGATTAAATGAGCTTAGGATGGCATGCTGTGAAGTTTTGGAGGTTTCAAGTTAAAATAAACAAGTTTCAAGTCATTCCGAGCAAGAGTGAGCAAGTTACACCGGTTTTACTATGCTTGCTCAATAACCGTCTCCAACCCCTATCACCAACCCCTATCCCATGGGGACAAGATCAAAGACAATTATAAGGTTGAAATAAGACTTTAATAATGCTTATACACGTCCCTTATCAGTCTTGAAGCTTGAGGATGCGTACAAAGAAGAATACAAAGCGAAAAAGTGAAGAAATGAGCAAAGTGTGTTGAGATATCATATGCATGTAATTGTGTTCTTTAGTCTTATCATAGCTAACAACAATTAAAAGAAAGGAGATCAAAGTTATAGGAGCTTAAGGCATAACTTTGAAGATTTCTGTGAGACAAAGTTATAGGAGCTTAAGGTATAACTTTGGGAGTTCCTATGCAAAGTCATAGCTATTCTGGTTATAACATTGAAGAAAAAATTCAAGCAAGATCTACTTCAAATAACACAAGACTCAAGATGGAGGTCTTTGTGATCAAGATGAAGAGATGATCCATATACTGAAGATCTTTGTAAAGATTAGATAATATAGGTCGTCATTCGGTAACTAATTCATTAGAGTGATTTTTATGTAAGTAAAGTTATGACTCACTTATAACTTTACATACTAAGTTCAAGGTTATAGCTTTAACCTATAACTTTGGATGATAAAGTTGATGCATGATTTTGGAAATAAATCTTTCAAATGTTTTTAAAAAAGAAAAAGAGTATTTTTATATTTATCAAAAGTTTTAATAGATGATGTATTTATGAGATTCTATTGGTTAGTAATACAACTTATGAGTTGGCATGCTACCTAGGGTTTCTAATACATTCTATCTCAATTTTTTGTTAACCTAATAACCCACCTAGTGGTTGTGCCACCTAGGGTTTTGTGAAACCTAGGGTTTGTACCTCCTAGGGTTGCGTGCTCTTATGGTTTTGTGGTAATGAGGATTTCGGCCCCTATAGGCACGTTTCCTTGTTTACATTAACCTAGGATTCTAATAAAATCAGTACAACAATATTTTGAGATATACAAGATAAATATATTTCTTAAAGAGAAAGCTAGGGTTTTAGATTTCACATATACTATGCTTCTACTATAAATACTTCATCCATCTCAATCATTCATAACGACTTTATATACAATTGAGAGAATTTTACAAATTGATTTTAAACAAACTTTTAGCAAAATATTTATTATTTTTTATAGTTTGTTTTTCAAAAAAAGTCGTGCATCAATTATTATCAATCGCTCGCGTGAAATACGTTATTGGATAATATTACATCACATAATCTTACTTATTCTTTAACGAGAATCTTTGTGAGTTATATTGTACTTTCTTATTAACGTAAAATAGTATAGAGTATTTAGCGATACTCACCTTCAGTTATAATCATAGTTAACTATACGAGTGGGTTGATAGTTTTTGTAATCCGTAGATCGAGAGGTACTAAAGATTATTAATCAAGAATAGTGGACGTAGGTTTCGACTTGTGAAACTGAACCACTTCAAAAATCGCTTGTGTCTCTCTTTACTTTTCGTTATTTCGTTACTTGCATATTACTTTCATTAATTAATTAGTTGATTTTAATCTATAAAATCAAATAATTAATTACATATCATAAAAGTCGAAAAAGTAGGGCTAGTTTTTAATACTCAATTCACCCCCCCTCTCTCGCATTCAATCAATACACTCTACAATTACTTTAGAGTTTCCTTTCTTATTCAAGTTCTATTCCTTAGTATCGGTAATTTCTATTCTCCTGTTTTTCTTTTATCAATCCAATTTTCCTCTTGCTATAATATTATCATGTTTATGTTTATACCTTTGTTAGTAGTTAGTTTCATCTTTGTAATGAGTTTGTAGCTTATTTATCTCGAGTGTAAGGGAAGCATGTTGGATTAGCATTTGATATTGTTAGATTGTGTGTCATGTGAGTGTTATATTGTTTCTATTCCATGCTTGTGTTGTATGATAGTCTTTAATCAAAGGCCATGATTGATAGATTATACTTGTTAAATTATTTTTCTTAAAACGAAAGGTGAGGGAGGGAATTAGACAAAACATGAATAGTAGGATGACCTAGTAAGAATAGAAAGGCCTCTAGGACCCGTTCTATGGTATAGTAGTACTCATCCCGACAAGGAAGTACCATTTGGTCTAGACATTTATCACCCCTTTGTTGATAATAATAATATGCTAGTTTACATGTGAAACTCGTATCCCCTAGATTCTCATTTACATTGTTGTTGCCCATTCTTATTATTTGCTTTACTTTACCACACCAAACTCAACCAATCGAACCGGCCTTGATAGAATTCACCCATGACAACTTATATAGTTACTCCCGTCTTCCTGTGATCGACCCCTACTTCCCTAACTGTATTAATTTATTGTTAGCCTGGACTAAGGTAAACTATATTTGATTTGGGTATGCGACAATCTTGTTATTCACTATATAGTATTATCAGATTTATTTTTATACATTTGTTAGTAGTTAGTTTCATCTTTATAATGAGTTTGTAGCTTGTTTATCTAGAGTGTAGGGGAAGCATGTTAAATTAGCATTTGATATTGTTAGATTGTGGGTCATCTGAATCTTATATTGTTTATGTTCCATGCTTGTATTCTATGGTAGTCTTTGATCAAAGGCTACGATTGATAGAATATACTTGTTAAATTCTTTTCCTTTGAACGAAAGGCAGGAAGGGAATTAGACAAAACATCAATAGTAGGACGACCTAGTAAGAATCAAAAGGACGCTAGGACCCGTTCTATGGTATAATAGTAACCCGACAAGGAAGTACCGTTTGGCCTAGACATTTATCAACTTCACTATGTGGGATAATAACAGTTTACTTCCCCTTTAAATTTAGGATTATAACAAAATTATAGAATATGAATTGCGAGTCATAAATATGAA
The DNA here is from genome assembly GCA_022085475.1 of Heliosperma pusillum. Taxonomy (NCBI): domain Eukaryota; kingdom Viridiplantae; phylum Streptophyta; class Magnoliopsida; order Caryophyllales; family Caryophyllaceae; genus Heliosperma; species Heliosperma pusillum. The sequence continues at coordinate 564 of JAIUZE010045668.1, read as the reverse complement.
AACGATATAAAATATAGAGAGAACGAGTTAAACCTCTGGTCCTAGCAAAAGGCCTAAGAACAGATATCAAAGCAGATATCCTCCTAATCGTCACACCCAAGATTGATCGAGAAATGCCCTTGTATTTGCCAGAAAATTAGAGAGAAAAAGAGTCTGTATCTTTTTATTGTGATGTGAATTAATTATCATTCAATTAGAGAGTTAGAATGAGTAAAACTCCTCCCATATACTCCCTCTCACACGGCACACATAGGAGAAAAATAAGGGATATTTTTCTCTTGTTTTGTTACCATTTTGACCGAAATTCCTCAGAGTAATCTGGACTCTTTTTCGGTTATATTAGCTTCCATTTAATATAATGTTATACATATTATATTTGTCTAATATGATGTCATACATTAATAAGGTCCATTACAACATTTTGCAGTGGATATATTAAACAAAAAATTTAGTATGACAATCGTATAATATATACTTCAATTTATAAATATCGGTTATATTTATAATCTTGTAATAAATTTATAACGGTTATGTTTAATAACGAATAACATTTTAATTCGTTTA